>JAVYIG010005899.1:0-128060 GCA_035222895.1 Strongylocentrotus droebachiensis
GAATGATATTCATGGGAAGAGGAAGAGTAGCACCCCGTTCAAAATATGACATCCAAAGCTGAGAGCGTGCAAACTTCCATTCAACATCTTCATCATCCTAAAACAGATCAAAAGAGAGAGAGGAAGAGTGGTGATTTATTTCTTTTTGTATTATTCATATATCACTATAAACCAAAATAGGTATTTTCTTCGACACTGCATACATACATTTCTAGAATAAAAGGAGAAAGAACGTTTTCACAAAAACTGTTTTCATGTCTCTTAATTTCAAACGAGAACCTTGAATTGTACACAAGTAGAGCGCATTATGGGTATAGTTCTCCATAATTTCAATAGTTATAAGGCAATGAATTATTAAGCACCCTGAAGTACTAAATAATAGCTACATAAATAAACCTTATTCCTTTGAAACTGTGATTGAAAAATATGATTGGCATATTTAAAAAAAACTACTTTTACATACTATTTAGACACGTAAGTCTATGAATACAAATTTGGAGTGTTTATTATCCATTATCATCGACTAAAGCGATTTCTAAAGCGATTTTTCACACATGCGACTTCGGCAAAGTTGACTGTAATAATATTGAAACTTACGTGGATCTCTTGGAAAGAGGTTGACATCATGGCAATAAGCATATTGAGCATGACTAATGCCATGACTAAATGATAGGCCATGTATAAACAAACACCGACTAACTCAGTGGTCTTCTGACCACATGACTCCTGATCGCATGGTGCATCACTAGGATACGAGACATCTTCAGCATCACTAAGACCGAAGAGAGCCCATATTAATGTCTGGATGGCGTTCACATACCTGTTAACATGAGACACAAGAGATTCATCAGACATCAGACGTTCATTAAAGAATCCCAACGATCTCTATGAAAAGAAAAGAAAAACGTCTTAAACTATTCTGATACCAAACGGACCAAGTTATGCTCGGATTTACTAAATTATTTTGATGATGGTTCTGAAATCGTGTCTGACTCTAATTTTGTTTAAAGATTTAATTCACCTTGTTATTTGTGACGGACATTTTTATATATAAAAAAAATAACAGCGATTTCTATAGTTTTTATATCATTACCCTCTAAAGTTTGATTCTTGTGGGTAGTTTCGGTAGAGATTGGTGAGAGCGCAGAAGAAGGCCAAGAAGACAACGATGAAGACAGAGAAGAACCGAAGAATCTGACCAACCATCTTCTGAAGTGAGATATTGAGAGGGCCAAGGAATTCATTGACGGGTAGGATGTACAGGAGACGAGAGAAACTCAACACGTTTGCAATAGCGTACAGTGCTTCGGCGATTAGTGTTGGGTCGTACGTGTCCCAAAGCGTTCGGTCTGTAACATAACAGATAGTTCATTCAATTTATGATAACATCATTCATGTTGAATATTAACATCGACAATAAAGAAAGAGATGTAATTTGATATTATGAATTGGTAAAATTCTATTTTTCTGTTTAAGGGGGTGGGGATACCTACAACAGGATCACTGAAAATGTTGCAGCTTTTGGGTTAAATCCATGGGAGGGCCTCAACTTGAAAATGTTAAAGAGCATTATTGAAGAAGGAAACAAACTGGTTTATACCTTCACCTCACTTCCCCGTACGTAAGCCAGAGGCAGTGGACCCGGGGAGCGCAGTGCGTGCCCCACCCATTTTTCAAGTGGGCACTTAATTGCCCCTTTTTACATAGAAAACGAAAAAATTTACTACAGATAAGTGCCCCTTAGCACCAATGATAATTGTCCCTTTTCACCGTTTATGATGAGTCAGTCCCCTTTTACTTTGACACGTGCGCCTTTTATTTTTTTTTCACCATAAAATGTGCTCCTGTTTTTTTTTAAATTTCACTCAAAGCTCGCACTTAACTATAATTACGTTTTTTATTACAGGTCTTGCCAGTTTTTATGATAAGATTGCGCTTAAAACCATATTAGGATTGCTGTTATTTCCTCTTCATACGATGTAATTTTGTCGCAATGCGACCTCACAAATCTTGAAATTTTGCTCGCTCACTCGCAAATGAATATTCAGTCCATCACACCCAACTGCAAAGTATGATGCGTAGAAGTCTCTTGGGTTATGTAATGAGAGAAACAATATTGAAATCATCCCTTATAATGTAATCACAAGGTATAGGCGTATAAATCAATGTAAACACAATATAAATTAGTTTTTTCCCTTTGCAGGTGCCCCTTTTCCAGAGAGTGCCCTTTTTGTGGGTCCCCCTCCCCATCCCACTGTAAAATACGCTCCTCCATCCCTGACGTAAGACGTTTCTATGCCTGGCTTCTCCTAGGAGAGCGTCAAAAGAAAAATGTATTTTTATAGAATCCTCCAAGCAGACGGATTTTTCTGTCTAGTCAAAACCTTACTATAGAAATTACTGAATCAGTCATTGCAGAGAAATGATGAATGAAGGTTGCATTAGATTGGTATATATATCAACATGAACCAACATTAAAGCCTATAGTAACCTCAGACTGGGAAAAGAACTTAGAGAGATTTATAAAATATGTTTTAAATAAAAACAATGAAGGACCTACGGAGTCATGACAGCATGGACACAAACATTGATTTTAGAGAAGGGTAAGAATAAACATTAAAGGTAATTATACAAAGTTTTGGTATGGGGTCATGAATTTGGTTCAAATGAACATATTGGAAGCATATACGATCCTACAATATTCAGTGATCGTTGTCGCGGTCGAAATCGACTCTAAAGTTATGAAATTGTAAATAATAAACACTTTATGTTGAATAGCTCCCTCTCAAGGTCAAGATATTAATCAAGCTATAAAACAATGTTTATTAACTAAAATTGACTGATCAGCTATTCTCGTTCGGAAATTATATACCACAACTACATACTCTGAGATTTTCATGTTCGCAGCTACTATTGTACGGCCGTAGGAGCTATTTGAAATTTATCAAAATTTACAGGGAGCACCGGTAAATCTTTATATTCAATTTTTCTCGAAAGCAGAAGTGTTTTAGGGGCTAAAATTTCTGGTGTTTCTAATACATCCACAGGGGCATCCAAATATATTAAAATTGTAAAGAATCACTATCCACCCATTTTTCAAAATTTCCCAAAACTTTGTAATACCTTTAAACTGAATTGTGAGCTAAGAATTAAGCGTTTGAGATTTATGGGTCACTCCCTTAGCAACGGAGGACTAAAGAATCTTGTATTGATATGAAAGATCGAGAAGAAGAGGATGAGAGGAAAGAGAAGCATTCTTTGAATGGATAATCTGCAGAGATGGCTCGAAGATTAATGAATAATAGATCATGGCGTGCTGGCCCGCGTGCTGGTGTTGATGAAAGCAATAAACTGATAGTTTCAGAACAAAATGAAAACCAAACTAAGGCATCTACGGAGGGGGAGATTACCGTCATAAATTTGTTTTAGTCAATCCTATACAGTTCATTACTTGTGCTATATCGCAAAGATATTAAAATGGATCTTGTAAATTTTCATTTCATAGTTTATACTTCTGATAACCAATTCAAACAATTTAAAGTGACTTGGAGTAGAGGAGTAAATCTGTTTTTACCTGCTAAGAGCCAGCGGAGATGTTTTGTTGCCTGACCATTTTCATCTTCACATGCATCGACATTTTCATCGAAATATGCCATCGAGTTGGTAACCTTGGAGACTACAATAGCTCGAATGAAGATGGAGGAGATGAGAATGTTGAGCATTGCGATGTCGATCCAGTTCCATAGTGACTGAAGATAAATCTTGTAACCTTCCCGGAAGATCTGCTTGATCTCTGTCCACAACATACCTGTTTTATTTGTTTTATCAATTGAAAGAAATATACAAAACTATGAATCTCTTATAAATACATTCATATGAAAAAGCCATGCAAGAGTAGGAAACGTTCAGTAGTAGTCTTCAGAGGTTGATCATGACAGTTTGCTGACAAAAAAAATAAAAAAAAATCAAGAAGCGCTTCAATAATTATGGACTGTCACGCAAGCCCTTTTGGTCTAAGACAAGGACTATAAATAAACATAAACCGAAACGTGGCTGAAAAGAGAGTCACGGGAAAACCAGTTCTCTGAAACCTCATTACAAAGACGACGATTAAAATCTAATGATGTGAAAAACAGTCTTCTCGAAGTCTATAGGCAGTGGCGGATCCAGGGGGCCCGGGGCCCGGGTCCCCCCCCCCCCCTCCCCCCCCCCCCCCTTGAGAAAAAAAAATCATGTTAAAACACTTGATTTTTACCTTTTGGGGGGGTGCAAATTTTTAAATTTTCGAGGACCAAAAAAAAACAATGTGCTCACTAAACCCCCCCCCCCCCCCCCCCCCCACTGAGCGAATTTTTGACCGGCGCGATTTTCAAATTTTCGGGAGCAAAAAAAAAAAAAAAAAAAAGTTGGGCCCCCTCCCCTCAGAAATCCTGGATCCGCGCCTGGCTATAGGTATGGTATCTACCTACCCATTACAAATACAACGATCAAAATCTGAAGGGGTGAAAAACAGTCAGGTCGAAGTCTAGGTGCGGTATCTTCATGAAATGTCTGGTTGCGAACAGCTTGTGAGAGGTAAGTGCAATTCATATGTGATTTAATGAATTCATCCTGATGATCATCATTTCGGAATCCTTTAGAGACCACTGACTCCAAGAAGAGGATGAGTAAGAATGTCACGTACATGGCTGCATGCAACATGAACTTGGTCCTTGGACTCCGCATAAAGTCTCCGACCTATAACAAAGACAGGGATTGTAAACTAGGTGATACATGGAATAGTTTGAGATAAGATATAACGATATGAAATTTATAGCATCAGAATTCAGTTTATCATTTTGTTTTGCAATTAACTATTCTGCTTATGTTGATTTGACCCCCCCCCCCCCCTCTACTACACACACAAACACGCGCGCGCGCTCGCGCACACTATATACCGTCAAAAGAAAGCGATTGCAATTTCAAGAATAAATATGTAATGATGATGATGTTAACAATAACAAGAAGAAATGAATGATGAGAATTCAGTTTATCCTTTTGTTTGGATAATTGTTCACTGCATTAATAAAAAATAATACTTTTTGCAATGAACTATCTTACTTACATTCATTGGACCCCTCCCACATATACATGCACACTATACCGTCCAATTACAAGAATAAATGTTTAATGATGATGATGTTCACAATAATAATAAGAAGAAGAAGAAAAGGATGATGATGATAAAAAGAAGGTCAAAGTAGAATTAAAATACAAAAGAAGATCAAAACAGAAGGAGAAGAAGGATCGCATTAACCAAATGAATTAAAGATGACTTGTATCTATTTTCCTGGTCCAATGGCCAATAAGAATCAAGTTTCTTGTTAGAAAATGGTCCTGATTAGGTATAGTTTTAATCGCTGCGTTACTTACTTTGTTAGGGCAGATCCAGTAAGCCAGCGTTAGGAATGGTATAGCAGCAATCATGCATACTGTAGCCAAACATTTGATAAGAGGATGCCATTGGCGGGTCTTGGAAGGAAAGCCTTTATACCACAATGTCGATAGGTGATGCTGACAGTGAGGGTGTGCTACAAACTTTTCAAACAATGAATAACAAAAACAATTTTTATCACAATAATGATCCAGAAAACTAAGGTTATTCAGTTTAAAGTGTGTTAGAAGATCAAACTAAAAGTGTTCAATAATGTAAAATAAGTAGACTCATATTTTTAAGGTAAATAGACGAGTGTTTAAATGTCAAACGGAATACTTTATTTTGTCTTCCTGAATACTTACTTGTTTCTGACGAAATTTGATAGCTAGCTCCAACCTCGGGAGGGAAAAGTCCGAGTCGTTTTCAGGCAATACTGGTTTTGCCCCCCTTCTCTTCCGAAGAGTATTGGCGCCTTCTGCAGCAAAGACTTCTCCCTGTGTAGTTGCTTCCTGTTTGAGTATAGTCTGAACCTCTGCAGTCGTCTGACACATATCGAGCAGGTCTGAAGCGAATTGTTTGCATCGTTTCACAAGCTCACGGTATTCATTCTGTCAAAGCGAAAACGTTTTTTCTTAAACGGTGTCTTGCATGTTAAAACTAATGATAACTATACTCAGGCTGTCACAGCCTACACAAGTCAACCCCTTTTTCTAAACGATGCCTATATTTACCAATTTACATGATTAAGATCCTTCAGTATCCCTATTTAAATGAGCATATCCCTTAGTGTATTTACCTTTAGTTGACGGCTTTGTTATCATTCTTTTTAGCATTTTAACAAGTTAGCATTAAGGTGAAAGAGTATACTGCAATGCCAGCTCTAAACCTAGGAGAACCAAAAAAAAAGATATCGCGAGAGGGAACAAGCGCGTAGCCAGGATTTCATTTTAGGGGGGGGCGGTAGTGAGCACGCGAAGCGTGCGAATCACTTTAAGGGCGCGCGAAGCGCGCTCCCTAGGGGGGTGGGTGCAGGGAGGGGGGAGTTTCCCCCCCTCCCGCGCGAAGCGCGGAAGCTTTGAAAGAAGACGATTCGTTGTACCTTTCTCGACTCGTAATCCTTGTCTGAATTCAGTCCCTCCCCCCTCTTGCGCGAAGCTTTGACGTTTCATTATATTACTAGAGAAAGGAGACGATTCGTTGTACCTTTCCCGACTCTTAATCCTTATCTGTATTCAGTCCCCCTCCCGCGCAAGGCGCGGTAGCTTTGAAAGAAGACGATTCGTTGTACCTTTCTCGACTCGTAATCCTTGTCTGAATTCAGTCCCTCCCCCCCCCCCTCTTGCGCGAAGCTTTGACGTTTCATTATATTACTAGAGAAAGGAGACGATTCATTGTACCTTTCCCGACTCTTAATCCTTAATTTGAACTCAGTCTCCCCCTTCCCGCGCGAAGCGCGGAAGCTTTGACGATTCGTTGTACCGTTCTCGACTCTTTTTCCCTCTTTCTTCCTTCGTCCTCTTTCTTTTTTTTTCTCTCTTTCTCTCTCTTTTTTTTTTGGCCGGCGTTTTGGGGGGGGCGACCGCCCCCACCGCCCCCCCCCCCTGGCTACGCGCCTGAGAGGGAAATGAAGTAAAGGAATTTTCCATCTATAGTAATTTATGGTAAGCAAATAAACTCTCGTGTAACATTGGCAGAGTCAAAGATTTTTCAGCTAATATGACACAGACATACCTTGAATTCCTTTTCGATGGAAGCTAATTCTGTGAGTTTTTCACTGAGCAGGAAAGCTGTGAGTATAGGATCATGACTCGTCAAACAGATATACGCCTCACTCCCCAGGGCCTGGTATGTATGCAAACCAGCTAACGACCGTAATAAGGGGTCGTTTTCTGCCATAAACCAGAAAATAAGCAAAATCGATGTAACATATAAGTTCTTATTAAAAATAATCATGTAAGACGAAAGCTTCACTAGGATACCCAGAGTAAAATGATGATGCTTTTAGAATAGTGGGCATAGTTATATAACCTCGTATTAAACATGACAGCTCTTCGTGTCCCGACAAAATGATATGACCACTTTTTAAGCAACAAATGAACAATAATAGCAAATTACCCGTTTCACCCGTTTGGGTTTCCAAGTTTTTGTCATTTTCCTAAGAGTGTGAGTGCTAGCGGCAAAATTTTATTTCAAGGCTATTATGTTCATGGGGTTTATCCAAGACATTTTTTCGGTAACAGTTCTATTTTACAGGAACAAATCTTGAGCAATTTGCAGTATATATTTATCATTTCGTCCAACGTGATATATTTCCATGATTTATTATAGAATTAATAGTTGTACGTAACCTTAGTATCATCATGTACATACCAACATAAGATTGCTGCACGTACTTTTAGCATTTGTGCGATATTTACCGGGGATAATTTCAAAACTACTTAAAGATGAAGTTGAGTTCTTGTCATGCGATTGCATTGTGAAAGAAACGGTGTGAAATCGACCAGAAAAGGTTCATCGTCTAGCATATAAGAATTTGTGTGTATTGCAAGGTTCTGGAATCATCAAAATGATAAGAAATTTGGCTAAGTCTTGGTAAAGTTACAAACACTGTACACAGAAAGATGCATATGGGACTACACGAACACGTGACGTAAAAATCCTACCCCCGAGTTTTACGATGTAACATGACATATTTAGAATATGAAGGCATTTGAAGAGCCATGCTTTTCAGGGAACATGTCTTAACTGATGTTCTTCCACACTTGCATAAAAAGAATGATTACGCTCACAAATTATTTTTCACCTCTTCCCAGAACTCAACTTTCTCTTTAAGACCGTTATACGTAACGTAAGCATCATTGCAATGTGGACGCATCTACATAAGATCGCTGCTGTACGTATCTTAAAGTGAACCGGTTACATTGTTGAAGATTGATGACAAAAGCTGCCTATTTTTTGTATGAAATGTTACTTATTATATTTCTTCTACTGTACTAATCCACTAACATGCAAAAGATCCTGAAAAAAAATCTCAAACCACACAAATATTTATTGTTTTCTTTCAAGGCTTCAATGTGTAACTCCCTTTAACAGTATTTCCATGAAAATAAGACATAAAGCATGTGTGTTTTTTTAATCTTTCAAGTTTCAACACTTAAATGTTTGGAATAGTAAATAGAGCTGAGTCATTGCTTTGTGCCGATTTACATTCACCTAAAATTAAATAAGATAATAATCATACAGTTGGGAAAATTTAGGAACGATCAAATAAGTTTTTCCCAATTTCGACTATGATTAATAATGGTCTGTTTTCACTCAAAATTTCCGATTATCTTTAAGTGTGCATCTAGCATTGAATTCACTTCCTTAGCACCACTTTCTCTCATCTGAACAATGTTACCAAGTCCTTTTAAGCAGCTGTACAATCTTCACACATCTACATAAAATCGTTGTACGTATACCTTCATCATGACTTGTGTGCAATATTTACTCAACTATACATAAGATCAATATACGTCCATTTTGCATCTGTACAATCATTACACATCTACATAAACTGAATGTTATTACCTTTCGCTTCTGTACAATCTTTACAGCTACAGAAGATAGCGTGTGGTTCCTGAATGTACTCTCCTCGATCAAGTAAGAGCCGGATGATTTCAGCTTCGTTGCACTGTGCAGCAAGCATCAGTGGCGTCAAATCGCGATCAAACTTCGAGTTGTTTTTTGTCAAGTAAAAATGAAATTTATCTTGGCGACCACAGGTACCTGTTGATTTTCGGAAAAGGAGTAATTGAGATAGCTGCAGATGTATAATGCATAGTGTCTGTAAGACAACTTACATGAATAAATGAAGATATTTAATTCAGTAGGTTCATTTTAAATCTTACAAAGAAGCTTAATTAAGAATTGAATAAGTATTCTTTGTGATTGTCAAGGATGAATCGAATGAAGTAAGTAAAAGTACCAAGTGATAGAGATATCTGACAGAGGGGGCGCTCCGGGGTGCCCCCGTCCCCTCCAGACACACACTTTGTCACGGTACCCCAAAAAATCCCCTTCAAACATGAAAAAGTGCCCTCTTTTTCATTTTTACCACATTCTTATAATTACCCCTCACCTCCTTTTTAAGGGCCCCTTCCCCTTCTCATAATTGCTCTTTCTACCTCTGATAAATGCAACTATCAAAATCTGATAGGGTCTCCTTTTCCGTCGATATTGCTGCTTTCCATCCTCATAAGTGCCCCTTTTCATCTGTGATAATCGCCCGTATTTTACACGTGTTTCTATTCTTTTCTAATCAGTGTCCTTTTCCCTTCTGATAAGTGTCCCTTTTTTAAAGAGACTAAAAGAAACTTTTTATTTAACTATCCCCCAAAGCTCGCTCACATTTATAGGTGATGTAGATATTATTAATATATTATTACTTATTAAAGACCTTTTCAGTCTTTCATGATAATAATACCCCACCAGGATTATTTTTTCCTTATGAGATTTAATTAGTCGCAAACTCGCAATGCGACCTCACAAAATTTCGCTCGATCGTAAATGAACACTCAAACCATCTCACTCAACTGCAAAGTATGATGCAATATCTTGGACCATGTAAAGAGAGAAACAAATATTTAAATCATCCCTGATTTTACATTCATCACAAGATAGGGGTATATAGCAATGTCTAAATATTTTCGCGTTCAGGTTTCCCTTTGTAGGTGCCCCTTTTTGTCCACAAAGTGCCCTTTTGGGTTTGTGCCCCCCCCCCCTCCTCCCCACTCTACTTTGGAAGACGCCCCGCCGCCCCAGATATCGAGTAAGAGATACGAACCTTTCAATTTGACATCAGAGAGTGGATGGTTCAGGATAACTTGAGTAATGCGAAGATATCCCTTGCTAATAGCCAACATAAGACATTCATGGAGGTGTATTTCATCCATAAGATCGCCAAATTCTTGCACCAAGTATTCCACGATCTCAAAGTGCTCTACTTCAGTCGCAATCTCGAGTGCCGTGCAATCTTTAAAATCTGTCAACTGCATCAATTGCTTTGGATCACTACTATTCTCCATGATTTCTCGGACCTATGATGGTAGACAAGAAGTACTATTACCAGCAGAAGTTATATAGGAGTAGTTTTAGCAGTCATGGTCGTGATAATAGTAGTAGTAGTAGTGGACTAGTGGCACGGGTAGTAGTAGTGGTAGTAGTAGTAGTAGTACTAGTAGTTCAGGGTATGATAAATTTAAAATGTGCTTTACGATATGATAATTATAGATAACCATGGGATATTAATTATTTAGTTAAATATTATTACGCCTTTAATATTGGAAGTTAGAATAAACAAGTTTATTCATCTTTGGGTTCATTACATCATATTTTGATTTGGGAATAGGATACAGTTACCATAATTACGAAATCCTCAACGGATATAAGAAAAGCACTATACTCTTTATATAAGTGTATATAATTATGAACTTTATATTTTCAAATCTCTTGTGACTAGCTATTTCTAGTTAAGTCAAATAGGAAGGTCAAACTTGTGGAAAACTTCTTGAACATTCTTGAACTTAGCTTATATAAAAGCATTCCCGTTCAGTCTTAAAGTTATTTTACATGAGAGAAAAATATAACGTACCTTTGCAAAGTTTCCCAATGATACAACTCTCAGGAATGATCGATCTTCTTCGGCAAGTTCATGGCTAGCATTAAAAGTCAAATGACGATCTCGTTGCTGCTTTGCCTTAGGCATTCTGCTATATCCCGTTAATCTAATGTATATAGAACAAGGAAATCAAGCAATTAGCGTTCCCTTTTGGCCGTGATCTACAATACTCTATCGTAACAAATTTCGTGTTCCACTTTGTTATGTAATGGTCAGCATTGCGTGGATGAGTAAAATTAGTTAATTTAATTACTCATTATTCCTAAGTATCTTTTGAGGTGTTCACACTTGTCCAACCTTGCTTTTTAGTGGACCCCTCTGTTTCCAACATGTATTTCTTACATTTGTTATAAATGCGTATAATGGATTTGTAATGTTTTGTTGGAGACATGAATAAATTGAATTGAATTGAATTGAATGTTGAACACTATAGGGGATCGTCGTTGAATGGTGATTTAACCACTTTACTGTAGTTACGAAGGCCATGGGTTCAAGCCTTAGAGCTGCACTACATGGCCTGAGAAAAGACATTTATGAATTCCTACCTGGGAGACTGAGAACTTGGCAGATTGCCCATGTCATGTTCCGTTTTAATTCAAATATGACATTTTTACACTACAGAGGGTTGTTGCATATATATCTTTCGGTTTTCAAAATTGTTACTCTTATGATTTTCGAATCACATCATGCTTACTTTCAAAAAGTAGATAGAGTTGCATTACATCCAAATTATGACTCTAATTTTGTTGACATTATTATGTAATATTTTCTTCAAATTAGTGCATTGCTTTTCATAAATCCTCTTGTTGGTTCTTATTTCAAAGTGCATGTATCTATTAATTTTGTTCGTGCATGGTACGAGTTTTCCAACAAATTTTACATAATTCAAATTTTACGAATTGTCCACACCTTTTTGAAAAAATGGAATTTCATATTTGCCATGGGATTATTCAATCAAAAATTCTGTTTGGTCATTCAGACTGTTTTTTCATTTTATTTTCCATTTGGAAGCTACGTAAACTATTCCATGCTTTAAAATTTCAATTTCAACAGGAACTCTTTCTATCTTGCATTTAGCGAACTGATTCAGTTCGATGCGAGTTAATTCGACACGTTCCAGCAAAAAGCTCCATCCTTATTGTACTTTGTTTTTCATGTTTTCCCTGTTCGTTACCCCTTTTCTTTTCTCATACACAAGTTATCCCATTCGTTGAAGATATAATATTACTTGTGTTGCCTTATATTTCAGATCCGGGTCATCATGTTCGATCTTGTCTGCATGCTGGGAATCGATCATAGCGGGCTCTTACCTGGAGAGGTAATGCGAGTTAACGGAACAACTGAGATGGGGACTTTTTACGACATTTTATGAAAAGGGATATCATTATTGTCATTGTTATCATTAAAATCTCTGGAGAAGTTCGAATGTATTTGAATATAATGATACATGTTCAAATGATATTTTTGATTAATTATCAATACTAACGGTATTTCTGACATGTCTCAATTTTTAGCTCATTGGAGACCTTCATTTTGTTCTCATTGTTCTGTTTTCTGCACGCGTTAGCTATCTGTTCCTTCCGTTGAAAAAAAAAACAACATGTAATACCGTTCTGTGTATAATTTTAAGTTTATAGCTCATCTGATTCTAAGTTTTCCTTGAAATTATGTATTGAAAAATCACATCGTGAAATATATAAAATGTTCCTCGCTTGATTCCATGGTAGAGAAATGAAATAAAATGGTATGTTTACAATAAATGGGTCAACAAAATTGTTGTTTTGAAAAAGAATGACCGAATGATTTTTCTAAAAAAAGGAGGGATGTAATAAAGGATTCGTAACTATGAAAAGAACAGAATATTGCTTAGAAAGTCAAGAATAGAACCTTATTCACGTTAAACCAACTGAACCAAATTTCTTTGTGTTTGTAGAGTAACCCGGAAAGTTCAAATACTACTATCCACTAACAATTTACACCTCCCTCGATCTCACACTGTTTTTGCAAAGCAAGTAATTACATCACAGGAAAGAATTTCTTTGTAAGCAATATTTATCAGCTTTTGTGATTCATAATCATAATGTCTTGATGTAAATGTAGAACAAGGTTAGTATACAGTGCGTCCCAGAAAAAACGAAACCGAGAAGTATCGATGTTCTATCATAACTTAATCACAACTATAATTAATGAATGATACATATTTGGAAAGCTTAGAGTCTCCTCTTTCATGTGATGCTACTCAGATAATGCATATTTCATGCATGAGTGATTAAAAGTAATTTGAAGGAAGGAAACCAAAAAGACATTTGGCGGGCGGTATCTGAATTTCGAAGAAAAATTCACATTTCTAGAAAGTTGAGTTTCTGCCCTTTCATATGACACCTCAATCAGGAAAAATGAGCGAGGAATGGCAAAGTTCTGTTTGTTTAAAGTAGTGCTTGCATTTCCATAATTTTATTAAACGAATTCGATTTCACCGGCTGCCTGTCGTATCAATAAACGAAATTAACAAAAGACTTAACTCCGTTTCGTTGACAATCACCCGTCGACGAGAGTCTTCATGCATGGCTGATTGTCAACGAAACGGAGTTAAGTCTTTTGTCAAATCTGCTTTTTGCTACGGCAGGCACCCAGTGAAAACGAATTCGTTTGTTAAAATTATGAAAATGTAAGGGCTACTTTAAACAAACAGAACTTTGTTATTCCTCGCTCATTTTTCTTGATTGAGGTATCATATGATAGAGCAGAAAATGAACTTTCTAGAAATATGAATTTTTCTTTGAAATTCAGATACCGCCCGCCAAATTACTTTTTGGTTTCCTTCCTTCAAATTGCTTTTAATCACTCATGCGTAAAATATGCATCACATGAGTAGCATCAACTGAAAGAGGAGACTCTAAGCTTTCCAAATATGTATCATTCATTAATTATGGTTGTGATGAAGTTATGATAAAACATCGATATTTCTCGGTTTCGTTTTTTCTGGGACGCACTGTATACGTCAAACATTAAACTTATACTATTGCTTGTCAACTATACACTTCAGGAGGTCTATCAAAATGAATAATGCTATCGATACTTTTTCCTGTAAACATTCTGTAATTGAACATCAGGTGCTATTAGGCTTCTTTTTTTTTAAAGATGTTGCGTTGCCCTTTGCGACCGACCCCAAAATCTTGAAATTTACGGTCGGCTTTTTTTTTTTTTTTTTTTTTTTTTTAAGTTTTCTAGAGAAAAAAATGTATAAAAGTAATCAAAACTGAAAAATATTAGCCCAAAGATTTCCCACCGACCGATCCATGTTTTGGCACCTAAAGGGTAAAACAACACCTGTTTTTAAGGCTCATGGAATATGATATGGTGATATGGAATATAGACTGACGAACATTGACTTACCCTTTCAACTTTGACCGAACTACAGAATCTCATATAATGTGCACTTTATTCCACAATCTTCTTCGTTCATAAACTGTTCATTCCTTCATTGCTTACTGAGTCGAAAGGTGATGTTGTTGAGGAGAGTCATTCCGTGCAGTCAGTATAACTGTAACTTTAAAATTAAGATTGGCGTACATACGAATCGTTTATTTGCATGTAAAATGATCAGTTCATAGATATTACGTTGAGACGATATAATGATGCAGCGTCAAATAAGGCTATTTCAACATGTTGTATTTTGGGGCAATTCTCTTTTTTCTCCCTCTCAAAGTGCAGGTAGTTTCACGTTTCTCTGTCCTACTTGCATAAAGTGATAAATTGGTCGTATGTTAGTGGGAAAGGATACTTATTTACGACGTTGCTATACCAGCACAAGTTTGCTATCAATCTTGTGTATGAAGGCGAGGCTGTGTATGCCCACTTCTATTCATAAACTTGAAACATACATTTGTCTCTGTTTTCCTCTACAGTGAACAGCATACTTTAAATCCCTAATATTCATCCCTGTTGATAGAAGTGTTGTATTATGTGGCTTCATGGCGAGCCTTTTTGATGTACTAATCGCTGAAAATTGTTTTGCAATATCATGGTAGTGTCTGCATATGCACCATTCCATGATAGTAAGAACAATCCTAGACAGCAGACTCATAGATACAAGCACAAGAAAACCATAGTTTGTCAAGAGAAAATAGAAATAGGGGGGAGAAGGAAAAAATCAAAAGAAATGAAAAGGGGGAAAGACAAATTAAACGGAGAGGGACGGGTAGGGAGAGAGATGATGAGAGAGTCAATAGAGAGAAGAGAGAGAGAGAGGGAGAGAGAGTGAGAAACGAATGAGAATGGGGGGAGATAGAGAAGAAAAAAAAGAACGAGAAGGGGGGGAATGATAATAGAAAAGGTGAAACGGAAAGAGAAAAAGGAAACCGAGAAGAATTGTATATTATATTGTTTTAAGAGGGGTGCATTTACATGATTGTCTGGATGTGTGTGTCTATCTGTATACTAAGAGATGAGTAAATTAACAAATGGCACTAACTAGATTGCACATCACACTCGCGCACACGCACACACGCACGCACTCACGCACACACTCACACACGCACACAAGTACATACACACACGCGCGCACACGTTCACGTCTATAATATTTCCATCAGTGTGGACACAATGGATCTGGAATGGAGAAGTAACATGATATTAGTCTGTTAGCGGGGATTGTCTCTAAGGGCGAGGTTATACCCTATCCCCACGTATCCGATCTATAAATATATACACCGTCGTAATACTTATGTTTAGCTATATGATGAACCTACTATTTATTGAATCAATTTAAAGCGAACCGGTAGCATTGTTGAAAAAACTGCCTAATTATTGTATGAAATGTTACTTTTTATTGGCCTTTTCTACTGTACTAACCAAAAAGAACATGGTTTAACTTTAAGGCGTCAATGTGTAACTCCCTCTATTAGTAAAAAAAAACTCAACCAATTTTTCAATTTATTCCAACCGTTTTCCATGAAAATTAGACATAAAACAGGCTTTTTAAAATCTTTCAATCACTAAATGTTTTGAATTATACATAGAGCCAATTAATTGCTTTGTAACGATTTGCATTCATCTAAAATTTAATTAAATTGTGATAATAGAGTTGGGAGAATTCAGGAATTGATCAGATCTTCTCTATTGGCATTAATAGTCTGTTTTCACTCAAACTTGATTATCTTTAATTGTACGTTTAGTATTAAAATACCTTAGCACAATTTTCTCTCATCTGAACAACGCTCCCAAGTCCCGTTAGGGATTTTAGAGTACCATTAAAATTAAAAAAAAACTGGTGATAAATCAAAGGACATAGTGAGTCATTTTAGTATTTCTCTCAAAGTGTATTTTAACCCACCGCCCTCAGATTTACACAAGGCAAACTTTACTTTATCGCAGTGCATGAAAAATAATATTTTTATTACATCTTTTTAATTATTTAGTTTCCAAGCAATTTGTAATAGATGCAGGGGCGGATCCAGGGGGTGGCCGGGCAGGCCTTGCCCCCCCCCCCCAAAAAAAAGGAGCCTAGAGAGAGATAAGGGAGAGGGGAAGGGAAAGAGGAGAGAAGGAAAGAAAGAAGAGGAAGAAGAAAAAGAAAAGAAAAGGGGGAGAAGGAGATCGGGGGCCGAAAAGGCCTTGCCTCCCGGGCTATTGGAATTAGTTTTAAAATAATTTTTAAAAAATAGATCTAGATAAAAGTATACATTCTCAGATTCTATTGAATAATGATTTGCAAATGTGTTTTGCGTGACTGCCAAAGCATGTGTATGCTTCTATGCTTATGAAATAGGGGACTTACGCCCGTAAGTCATTACAGTAATGGGGTATAATGTCCCACAAAAGGGCACTAATATTGACTGTACGCAGCGGGGGCTAGGGTAGGGGGCAGTTTTCATAAATAAAATAAAAAACAGAAAATGCAATAAATTTTCAATAATTTATTGCATATTACCCCGGTCCCCAAGATAAAAAAAATCCTCTGGACGGCCATGCATTATGGCTCAGGGCATGGGCACACAAAAGATTTGTTTATGTTGGGGACCGGGGTAAAATGCAATAAATTATTGAAAATTTATTGCATTTTCTGTGTTTTTTGTTTTATTTATGGAAACTGCCCCCTACCCTAGCCCCCGTTGCGTACAGTCATGGTTCAGTGACAAAACAATGGCCTCGTAACTGTGAGGCCCAGGGATCAAAACCGTGTCGATGTGCTATATTAGTGCCCTTTTGTGAGGCATTAATCCTCATTACTGTCATTTATGACTTGAGGGCGTAGGTCCCCTAGTTAATAAGCATAGTAGCATACACATGCTTTAGCATTCCCGCAAAACACACATTGGAAAATTATTATTCAATAAAATCTGAGAATGTATACTATTATCTAGATCTATTATTTTTAAATAATTTTTAAAATAATTCCATAAATTGTGGTAAAACTAAAATATTCCACCTTTATGAGCGACAGTGTATATAATATATACCATTGGAAATCTACCCCCTGTATTATATCAACTCCGGGCAACTCTACACAGGTAACTAAGCCTTGGACAACTATACCCTCAATAATATATCAATCCCTGAAAACTGCCCGCAGGAGACGAAGCGTTGGACAACTATCAGTTTGCCTATAGGGTCCGGGAACAGTTATCCGGGGTAGTTGTCCTAGTGATATTCCAGGGGATATAATCATCCTGACAAAGATGTTTATGTACATATTAAATTTCACACAATAGGCTAGAAATCTGAAAAGGAATGAGTGCTAGAATTAACTTTCAAGGTAAAAAAAACCCTCTGGCTTACAGTATATTGTAGTCGGAGTGCAAAATAAACTGAAGAAAAAAAATATACCTATTAAAAAAAATGTATAAACATACTATGATTCATTAATATACATGCATCACGATAACAGCCTTGTCCATTAATTATTAGGAAAAAAGAACATGGCAAAAGTACAGAGACTAAAATTGTCATATTTACAGTAAAATACATGTACAAGAAAACCAAAAAATAAGGTTAAAACGTGTACAATGAGGAACCTAGTGAACATTTTGGTTTCATAATATTTTTATAAAATAATTTTTAGGGTTGAAACCACGACTTATCATTATCTGAATTGATAGAAATTATGTTGCTGGTATGTCTACTGTATTGAATTTCTTCGGGGTGAGATATATAGTTACCGTCTTTTTCAAGTCTGTGAATTCAACGATTTTCCTGCAAGCTTGATCTTGAACGCACTGTTCGTTAGGTAATACACATATGAAGCGCGCCCCCTTTGGTAAGCTCCTTGCAGCGTTAATAAAACAAATAACAAAACAAATGATGGACCTCTTTGAAGACCAGCTTTTAGCTGAAAAGGGTGATCCTTCCCATAATTATGTGGAAAATAGATAAATAAATATTAACAAAAAAAATAGCCGAGTAACCGACGAAAGTTCCAAGTTCAAGACACGTCTTTGGTTATCTATTATTAGTATATTAATTGTTCTAGTTAGTGAGCAGAGATTGTTACAATTAAGTTACAACTTCACTTTGTTATACATATATTTATTTTAATATTGCAGTTACAGGTACAGCATAGACTAGAGTTAGATTGCTATAGGCCTTCTGTTATCAATTTTTACAGATAAAGGTTACATGTTACAGTTACATTGTATATACGTAGTATAGTTTTTAGTTTGTTATATTTTTTAGTATTTGTACGATTTGTTGTTATTATACTCATCATGTTCATACTCCGCTATTATCCCTATCTATATGTAACATATGTTTTATGGACCACTGCCTTGTGCAGCTGAGTCTGAAATAAAGTTCTGAATTGAATTGAATTGATAATATCTCGAATGATTTGTCCTTGTTATTCAAAAGAGAAAATAAACTACATCACATCAATCATGAAATATAAAGAATGGTGATTACATTTGCCTTTGGATCAAAATCATGAATAGGATACCGTTTATGCATTAAATCTCTAAATATATTAAATAAAATTGGCAATTATAAAAAAATTACAAAGTTGAAAAGTTAACAAATATTGTGTGGAATGTTTTACCTTTGGCAGGTCCAAAGAACCCATTGCTGTTCATTGTTGAAACGATCAAAAGCAGTCATCACACATCAGTGATATACTACCGCTCGGGAAGTGGACCATACAAAAATCATAGAGATAACTCACTATACCTTGAAAATGAGAGACAAACATATTAGTAGAAATTCATATACTATAGTAGAACAAATTGCTTCAGGGATAAATATGATTTGTTTTTCTTCTTCTTTATTTTATTTGTTTTATTTAAAAACCTCTTATTATGGCACAGATAATACTCACTGTATATAGGCCTACCTGTTTATTGTTTGACGAGTTTTGCCCGACATAGACGGATGGGTTCAGTTTCGCGAAGGGGGCGGACGCCTTTTGAACCAATATCAGTTTCAAGTTTCAAGTTTATTTGTTCCATATTTACAAAAAATATAGACAGACATATAAAATAGAAATTATACAAATATACATGTAGTATGAGCACATCGTACTATCAATGATAATCAATTCATATGATAGATTAAGTAGAATGTGAGGAACCTGAAAAGCAGTGCTTGTATATTATAGGTTTCTGATAAAATAGACATTTTAGATGAAAAAAAAGTAGCAGTTGATAAAGACATAATTTAGACTGACAATTTAAAACACAATGGAATTAGGAAATTTGTATACAAATGCATTAGCACAAATACCCAGAGTCACCAAGTTAAAATGCGTAGTCACCCGAGCAATTTAGTGTTCTTCACTGTATATAGATCTGCAAAACTTTTACAATTTGTTGTGGTGACATTTTAGGAATTACATTTTGGTTGTCCAAGATTGATATAACACAGAAGGTAGTTGTCCACTTCTTCTCCAATAATTATGTGACTGTTCGGGTATCTAACTGCAAAAAATTAATGCCCCCAGATTGAGGAAACATCTTTGGACACTTTGCTGCCCGAAGAATATCGGAACTGTAAAACTCTCAGGGGGGAGTGCAGCACGCCCCCCCCCCCACCCCCCCCCCCCCCCACCCCTCTCCCCCTCCCCCTGTCCTCGTATCCCTATAGCCCGGGAGCATATAGCAGAAAAGTATCGAAGGAATGCAAGATGTATTATATTTTGACTACAATATCATCAGCACCATTACCTTATTTCACTTAACAAGAATACTACCAAGTACATGTAGGCCTACTCACAGTGGAGGCTTGCCGAGATCATTGAATTCACTGTCGCTCATATAGTTGGAATATTTTTTTTTACCCCAATAATTTTTTATGGAATTATTTTGACAATGATTTATTCCTAATAGATCTAGATAATAGTAAACATTCTCAGATTTTATTGAATAATAATTTGCCAGTGTTTGTTTTGCGTGACTGCTTAAGCGTGTGTATGCTACTATAATTATCAACTAGGGGACCTACGCCCTAAGTCATAAATTACAGTAATGACGATTAATGCCCCACAAAAGTGCATTAATATAGCACATCGACACGGTTTTGATCCTGGAGCCTCACAGTTATGAGGCCATTGCTTTGCCACTGAACCATAACTGTACGCAGCGGGGGCTAGGGTAGGGGGCAGTTTCCACAAATAAAAACAAACAAAGAAAATGCAATAAATTATCAATAATTCATTGCATTTTACCCCGGTCCCAAACATTAAAAAATATTCTGTGTGGCCATGCATTGTGGCTCAAGGCATGGCTTGAGCCACAATGCATGGCCACACAGACAATTATTGATAAAAAGTCAAAGTCACAGCTAAAGCTGACACATTCTGTTAAAATAACGCTGCAAAAATAATACAAGCAAAAAGTATGATATTATGCTGTTATATATAAGCGGTGTATAAGGGTACGTGTCATATAATATACGTTACGAATCAAGGAGAAATGGGCAGATCACCCTCCAACCGATACGAGTGTGCCTATGTGACATAATAATTTTAACAAATTTGGCTAATTTCTTTAGCTGACAAGCATGAGCTGTATTAAAAACCTTAACCATGTGCAACGCACTTGGTCTTAAGCTATTACCACACTAGTTATTTGGTGTATACATTTTTCTCTCAATGATTAAAGAATGGACATACAAAACTATAATGAAATTCATCACCAATATCTGTTGATGTACAAAGTGGGGCATTGCAAATCAACTACTAAATTTGCATCAAATCTGTCTTTATTAACTGGTAATATATGTGTTCTACATCTAAATTTACTTAAAGTTATTGCTTCCTTCTGACATAATATTTGTAGGTATAGAATAGAATATAATTTATTGACTCTTGCGACCCCCTTCTGGGGTAAGAGAGTACAACACATTGAAATGTCATGATAATGATACATAATAAAGAACACAAACATAGCATGATAATACCAAGAATACAGAAAACAACAAAACAAAAACACAATACAAATATATAATGATAAATAAGAGGGTCGTGTACTCCCTGTGTATAGGCCTTAATGTTTTGTGTTCCGAATTCATTCAGAATAATTATCTAGTTGAGAATAGCAATCCAATCCACAGTCAAAACAGCGCCATCTCTTTCTTGACGGTTAGAAAGTCTGGAAATGTTGTCAAGAGCATATTTTGTCGTTGTCACCCGTTCCCAAACTTTGAGTTCAGTTCGGTTCAAGTTTCAGCTTATTCCACGAAGTTCCATTCCAACTCCCTGAAAAAGACATGAATTAAAGAACACATGTTTATTACATATAATTATGTTAAAAATGATCCTGATTGATTAATCTTCAAACAAATATGTTATACATTGTGTAGCGGAAGCATCTTTGACTTTGTTTATTCGTGTCTTTATTGTTCCAATATTCGTTGCTCCAAATGCTCCGTAAAAACTGCACAAAATGAAAATAGATCGAACGGATCATAAATCAACTGTTCATGAATATACATATTATGCTTAGAGAAAACCTGGTGACTCGTATCAATAATATGCACCTTACAGCTAATTAACCCCTTGTTTTAACCTTTGTTTTAACTCTTTTCATAATTACAGCATGTATCTTTATAACTAAACCATCTATGAATTATCAATATAAACTTGTATAAATCATATAACAACTTTCCCATATTATGCACCCCAAGTACTCATCTTTGTACATTAACTCAAACTAGGCAATCTTTGTTTACATTCTTGCATACGTGTACCTTTCATTCGCATGCCGTAGTGTACATTACATAACAATAACATTCGGTATGTGAGCCGACCGTCTCGGCTACTGTGCAATGTAAGTTACATCCATGTAATGTACACAGCGAATTAGGTGCGAATGAAAGGTACTTTATCATAGAATATCGCATCATTACTGCATTTATATACAACATTCATCACATATCATCATTACATACCTTCATTCTGCCTTCTTAAGTGATCTAACATCATATTACACAAGGATGCCTCCAATATCAATAGATTTTATCCACTGGAAACCAAAAAGGGTGCCATTTCTTTACACGAATTTAGTAGCCTCCAGATGGCGCTAAACATAAATATAATCAATCTACTTGATCGACTTAATAAAATGAATTCATATCGATCACTGAAACATGGCTCCTTTAAATTATTCTAAAATTTACTAAACAATCGATTGACATTATCAAGGAATTACCTATCCCTTCTATCCTATTTACTGAATATAGTTCAGCACTCTTTATGAAAATGTCTAACCTTTGCAATATCGATGACAACAATATAAATTATATATTTATATCTCTGTCTTGAGATTAGTTTCAAAAATCACATAGGGCACATGATGCACTATATAAAACCATCAAATTTAAGTTCCCCGAATAGTATTAGCTTCAAAACACATTTACGTGGGAAATACCCGTTCTATCAGTATTACTGACTCGGCTTGTATTAAATTAGTCCATACACAAGGTTTCTTCAACAGCTATATAACAAATGTATCTGGCATGAACCAGAACCTATACTGTGCTATTTACATTACTGGATTTAACAAAATACCTTTAAATTCTTTGAACAGATTTTCGTCTCAATATGAGTCCATATGCAATTACTGATAAACACTGTTTTCATGCTTTATCTAGAAATGTTATTTTACTAGTTTCACATTTACCGGTAAGCATGAATCTTAGTAGAGAAAACACAAAAAACATGGCTTATGTTTTCAAAGTAGAAATGTTCACATTTAAATAAATCTCACTTCATGGTGAAAAATGCTATAAATGCAATATAACCACTATACTACCAACAAATATCTGGAAATTAGCAATTTTTAGCCAAAAAATAAATTCCCCTTTTTGGAATGTGATAGCCACTTAATCACATAAACATGGACATTTCAGTGGATTAGTATGATAAATCGATTCAGAGATTACTAGAACTGACCTGTGAAGAAATAAATGGTTATTAGACAAATACATTACAACACATGCATAAATTTAAATGCATTGCAGTTTACAATGAAAGTTCTATGTCTTTATGGAAAATTTGTCCAATTGCAATTTTCACAGTTCAATTAGTCTCAATTCAGGCAGTAGAGTCTGTAATAAATGAATTTGTATAGTCTCACGTGCAGACCCTGAAGAAGCAAACAGCCTTCGTTCTAGACTGTTTCAAATAAACTTTTCTGGGGATAATGTAGATTAATTAGTCTTATCCACAGACCCAATGTTTCAATAATTCCAGTCTTGACTAGAAATCTTGACTAGAAAAGGTCCTACCTAAATAACAAGTTTAACCCTATTAAACTAAATGGATTCCCCGCGAAATTATCAAATATCGGGTTCCTTGGCCGGGAATTCCTCTTGGTCTTCATGAGGTAACAGAAGCACCAGTTTGTGGATAGGACGTTCCAATTCTTGAAGAGGGTTCTTACGCTTACCGCTATTACCTACTCTGGAGTCCCCCACAGCAAGTTTCACTTTGCGAATGTGTCCATCTTCAGATGGAAAGACTCTGATGACACGTGCTAGTGGCCACTGGTTTCTGGGTGCATTCACGTCCTTCACAATGACAATGTCGCCGACTTCAGCTTCAGGTTGTGAGTGAGTCCACTTCCGTTGGACTTGCAGGTTCTGAAGAAATTCCTTCTTCCACCGATTCCTGAACTCCAGAACTTTATGAGATGCTGCACTCTTGGCTTGAAGAGCTGTGAAACGACGAAGTGCTTGAATGAATGAATCGTAGTCAAGCTCTAGATGACTATCTTTCTTGATTTGACGCCTTTTCTTTCTTTCAAGCAGACTCTGGTTCTTCAGGATAGATTTCAGGATCTGAATTTCATCTTCAGAGGCTTTCTTCTGATCGTGCTTTAGAATTTCAATCTCTGCTAGATGAAGATCCTGCACAGTAACACCCCTTTTGGTTGTTGGGTAGTCACTTGCTTTCTTATCACGCCTGTCTTTACAATGTACTCTTTTAGCGGCGTCAGTTAATCTCATGTAAGTACATTGACCATACCCTGTTGTACTTGCATCTGCGAAGTGATGATACTGTACCGACTTCACGGCCTCGAATTCAGCAGGCTTGTAACATCTAGGGATAGAGAGTGATTGAAGTTCCAGTATGTCTATTCTCCATTTCTTCCATCTTTCTCGCAGAACATCTGGAAGCAGATCATCCCAGTCTGCTGTCAGCTTACACAATGTCTGGAGAATCTGCTTCCCTATAAGCACAACTGGTGCCAACAGTTCTAAGGGGTCATAAATAGACATGACTGTGGAAAGTATCCCTCGCCTGGTTAGGGGCTTGTCCTGAAGTGTGATTCTGAAGTTGAATGCATCGGATTCGACACACCCTTGTACACCAAGAGCTCGCTCTAGAGGTAAATCATCATGATGCAGGTTAATCTCTCTGACATTCTTTACCCTGTCTTCCTCTGGAACAGTCTTCAGTACCTCTCTTGAATTGACAGCTTGTGATAATTCTGCTCCTTCATCCTTTCTATCAAGGAAATCAGCTTCCATCAATCTCGTCACTCTTGCAGGGGTGATCTCCTCCTCTACTGATGTGTTATGAGCGAACAACACATCCTTGTTTACTGTCCTTAGCTCAGCAGAAATCTCACAGGCTGTCAATCGATGACTTGCACCGACGGGATCATAAGCATACTTGTGTTCATCTTCCTTCACAGTACCCAGGATGCTCCATCCAAGGTCCGTCCTTAGACCATACGGACCATTATCATCAGCAGGAGGGATGACATCTCTTTGTATGAGTGCCCTTGCACAGTCGTATCCAATCAATAAACCAACTTCACAACTTTGCAGGGGCATGAGATGATGTGAAATCTTGGATAAGTGAGGGATTCTCATTGCCATCTCTGGAGTGGGTATGTGATCATGGTTTGCTGGTATAAACCCTCTGGTGTAGGTTGTCGGGAGAGCAATCCGTTGTTCTCCATCAAATGATCGGATGGTCAGACCCTCTATGCGTTCACTTGGTACTCTTTCATCCATAGCAGACATCGTTGAAAGAAGAAGACTGACAGGAACTCCCTGCAGATTCATCTCATCCTTGGTTTTCTCTAACATGAAAGTGGTGTCAGATTGGGTGTCTATTAATGCATACACCATTCGTTCATCTGATATGGTTGGATGAGATAACCAAACAGGAACTATCATCGTGCTCTTCCTGGTGGTCAATCTACTAGTACCGGTAGGTTGCTGACTAAATGAAGCATGAGACCATGACGTCTGAGTTTCCATGGGTCTGTCTTCTACATTTGTCTCCGTCTTTGGTTCTGGTTTCTTTCTATCTTCATGGAGACAAGATGGATGTCGGCCTTGACAAATACTACAGGTACTTCTCCATCTACAATGCTTGGACATGTGGCCTGCCTTCAAGCATCCATAGCATAGACCCTTCTCTCGTATGTACCTTTTACGACCTGTCATGTCCTTTGATGCAAATTCACTGCATTCTTCCAGGAGGTGATCCTTCTTACACAGGTAGCAGGAGCGTTGGATGTTTCTCCTCTCCCTCTGTCTCTTGTTGTCTGAATTGGAAGATCTGACATTGGTGTTGAGAGTTCTAACATCTGGTACAGGCTTGCCTTTATCAAATCTCCCATCCTTCAGGTGGTGTAGAGATGTGATTGGATAACATGCTATCTTAGCCTCTTCATCTATGAACCTCACAAATACTTGAAAGGGAGGAAACTGTCCTTTCATCTCTGTCCATCCGATGACCTTACGTGACCATCTCATCACAAGCCAGTCTGGTAATTTGGCTAAAAGCTTCTGATTTTCCCTCTCATCGTTTAGGTGGTGTAGATTTCCAATCCTATCCATTGCAGTGACACATTGGTGGAGAAAATCAGCTAGGTTTCTTAGACCAAGTGCATCTTTCGAAGAAATCTTAGGCCATCTGTCTAGCTTGTCTCTGAAAGCATTTGCTATAATGAAAGAATCTCCATACCTCTGCTTAAGAGCTGCCAGTGCTTCTAGATAAGCTCTCTTATCTCCAATGAGTGCATATCCTCTCACAAGTTCCAAGGGCTGGTCTTTGAGATACTTCTGCAAGTAGAAGAAACGATCCATAGGCTGAATACCACTTTGTTCAATGAGAACATCAAATGCATGCTTCCATGCTGGGTAAGTCAATGGATCTCCTGCAAAGATTGCTGGTTCTGGTAAAGGAAGCCTCGTCATCCTCATCTGTTCAACCAGAAATCTCATCGTCTCAGCTTGAACGTTCTGCACACTGTCTAACTTGGGTTGACTAACTTGACTTACTGCTTCAACTTCTTCCTGGATGTCGTTCACCTGGATGTCGTTCACCCAGTCCTGGCAATCCTGTAGCTCCTGCGGTTCAACAGGATGAGACTTCAACTTCTTAGATGAAGTTCGAGATGAGGGTCTAAGGGCTATCAATACATCAAGAGTCTGTTTCATGATGTTGTTGTGTGCTGTTTCAACCTCATCTAGCTTGTCATCACTGTTGTCTTCAATTTTCGCAGTTGCTTTAAGTGTAGCCAACTCTTCCTGGGTGTTTATCAGTTTGTCTACAGTACTTTGTAGAGCATCTCTGGTCTCCTGTACTGTCGACGCTTCGCCTTCATCACCAAGTAAAACTCGCAACTTGTTTGCGGTTCTATTCCAGGACTTAATGCAGCCGCCAAACTCTTTGGATTTAAGTTCCACTTGCCATTGTAGTCCTTTCTCTGTGGGCTTGGGTTCACGATGGGGTCTACTTTCACCTTCAGTCTCAGACATGATGTATAGCTCTCTTTCAGTTGAAGTGGAGACGTCTAGACTTAAATGAAGTTTTTACTGTAGCGGAAGCATCTTTGACTTTGTTTATTCGTGTCTTTATTGTTCCAATATTCGTTGCTCCAAATGCTCCGTAAAAACTGCACAAAATGAAAATAGATCGAACGGATCATAAATCAACTGTTCATGAATATACATATTATGCTTAGAGAAAACCTGGTGACTCGTATCAATAATATGCACCTTACAGCTAATTAACCCCTTGTTTTAACCTTTGTTTTAACTCTTTTCATAATTACAGCATGTATCTTTATAACTAAACCATCTATGAATTATCAATATAAACTTGTATAAATCATATAACAACTTTCCCATATTATGCACCCCAAGTACTCATCTTTGTACATTAACTCAAACTAGGCAATCTTTGTTTACATTCTTGCATACGTGTACCTTTCATTCGCATGCCGTAGTGTACATTACATAACAATAACATTCGGTATGTGAGCCGACCGTCTCGGCTACTGTGCAATGTAAGTTACATCCATGTAATGTACACAGCGAATTAGGTGCGAATGAAAGGTACTTTATCATAGAATATCGCATCATTACTGCATTTATATACAACATTCATCACATATCATCATTACATACCTTCATTCTGCCTTCTTAAGTGATCTAACATCATATTACACAAGGATGCCTCCAATATCAATAGATTTTATCCACTGGAAACCAAAAAGGGTGCCATTTCTTTACACGAATTTAGTAGCCTCCAGATGGCGCTAAACATAAATATAATCAATCTACTTGATCGACTTAATAAAATGAATTCATATCGATCACTGAAACACATTGGATTCTTCTCTTTTTTCTAAAAACTTTGTATGGGTCTAAAATCATTCAAACAGTTTTAAGTTTTTTTCCTTGAGAAATTTCCTAACTTTTGCTTTATTAGGTAGAGAGATAACGTTCGAAAACGCTTTATTTACAATTCTCAACATCGCCAGTATTTACAGCAATTAACCGTAAAGAGTTGTCCAACATGTAAGTCGTTGAATTAGATTTTAAAGTTCCCCTTTAAAACCTTTGGTAAGTCGCCAGACTAATTTTCTGCACTTTTTTTTCTGACGTTCCCGCCCCTCCCCCCCCCCCCCCGGCCCCTCCCCCTCCCCCCTCCCTCTCTCCCCCCTCCCCTCCTCAACCACTGACATTCCTTTATCCCTCTTCTACCACCTCCCTCCATTCCCGTACAGATCCTTTTTTTTTAATGTTTACAAGTTACATGTACACCACCATTTAGGCGGGCATTGAACTTGTGAACAATAATACCACGGAGTTCTAACTCCCTGGTAATATAGTTTGTACACGACATCAGCTAATTCGGCAGGCCTACCGGTATTACCCCACCCATGGATCAGTGAATCCCTGCAAAGGGTCTGCGACAGTGGTCTCCGCTCGTGTACGTGTGTGCTGGCCGCGCCGCGCTAGCGCCATATCGCTACATCCACAGACTATGTAGCAGTGACTCTGACATGACCCGTAATACAATTTACACATACACAGTGCATACAATGCTCGCAAGGATGGAGACTCCGACCAACATGGCGACTTACATGATGCGACTGGAATGTCCACCGTAGTATATCTTTCTGGATGATAATTTTCTTCAGCAACAACATTAAAGTGCCGCCTGAATTACCGGCTAGTGCCTGAGGGCCGGTAAGAGTCATGCAAGCCCGCAAACGTTATATTTTAGTACTTTTTACAGGGTTGTTACTCCTGCTGCTTTATTATGGGGGATTGCACATGCTACACGGGCCGCAAAGGGAACAAGCCACCTTGGCTGCCCGGCTACGATCCATTGAAGACCAGTCAGAAACGAACTATGAGCGTGATGGACAAACATCAAGCTTACATGTCAGTTCTGCACAAGACAAGGATCAGAAGTGCCGGATGGAAACATGCTTTGATTTTTCGAAATGTAAAGAAGGCTTTAAAGTGTATATTTATCCAGTATCCTATCAAAAACCTAGCCAGTTGTACAGTGACATTTTAACTTCCATCCGTGAGTCGAGATACTTCACAACCAATGCAGATGAAGCATGTTTGTTTGTGACTTCAATAGACACCCTAGACAGGGACAAACTCTCATCCACCTATGTCAAGAACATAGAAAGCAGTATATCAAAGTTAAGTCATTGGAATAATGGCAGAAACCACCTGATTTTTAATCTGTATTCTGGGACGTGGCCTGACTACTCAGAAGATTTAGGGTTTAATATAGGAGAAGCAATCCTGGCAAAAGCAAGTTTCTCAGAACAGTACTTCAGGCCTAACTTTGACATATCACTGCCGCTGTTTGCCAAAACTCATCCGCAGAAAGGAGGCAATTCAGGGGACCTCCAGGGAAATAATTTTCCAGTACAAAGAAAGTATTTATTAGCATTTAAAGGAAAGCGTTATTTATTTGGAATAGGATCAGATACAAGAAACGCTCTTTATCACTTGCACAATGGAGTGGATATCATACTTCTCACAACATGTAAACATGGGAAAAACTGGCAGAAGCATAAAGATGTACGTTGTGACCATGATAATGCAGAGTTCGACAAGTAAGTAATTTTTTCTTGATTTTGTGCCAGTCCAAGACACGAGCCTAAGTACAAATCAGGGTGCTACAAGAATTTTTTTCACCACTTGCCCTGTCGGGCAAGTGGGTTTTCAATTTACTTGCCCAAACAATATTTCCACTTGCCCAAAACTTTAAAGCGAAAAACCATGAAAACAAAACAACAACGGCTTATATTCTGGGGGTCTCGATACTATTATCAAAATGACTCGCTCGGTCGGATCTTGAGACCGCAGTAATAAATTGAAAACGAGACAAAAACATTCATCTGATTTATATGAGCAGCGAGTTTTAAATAATATGTTCACAATCATTAACAGTCATTATGAATAAATATCAAACATTTGACTTTTTGTACTTACTAGAAAATCCCTGTTGTTTATTCCATTCCGATTCGCACGTGTTCATTTCCCTAGAATAATGACGTCATATTTGGCGTGATTCAACCAATCGGCAATCAGAGAATAGCAAAGGCCTGTCGGTGCGGCCTGCAGAGCTAGAGAGAGAGAGCGCGAATAAGCTCGCAGCTGGTACGATCGCGCTAGCTGTCTCTAGCTAGCTCACGGCCGGCCGTGCGTGGAGGCGGAGCGGCATTCATGGCTTGAAGTGTCACTGTTGCATGCGCGCTGAGCTAGCTGAGCTGGCTAGCTGTCTGTGAAGTTTTTTCGAAATCGGAACGATCGCTTTTTTGCTTCTGGATTTTGACGACGGGTAAGAAGTTGACGGGTGAATGGTAGAGTTCTTGGACACTAGGAAATTACTGTAAAAGTAGCACTTGCCCGAATCGGGCAAGTGATAATTTGATTTACTTGCCCGACGGCTCAATTTGGTTGCCCCGGGACGTCGGGCAAGCGGGTTTGTCGCGCCCTGCAAATTAAAAATTAATATAGCAAAAAGTATCTTTAAAGTTTAAAGTTGAAGAGCTATAATTATGAACAAGGTAGTGTTTCTTACACTGATGTCCATCAATCTCTCTTTTTTTAATGGAATACATGTAGCAACATATTCACAATTCTGAGCTGCTGGAATTGTATTTTCTGGGTTTTTTTCTGCTGTATGTAACTGTATTTTCTATGTAACAAATTTGGATGTTTTCCTCCTCAATCCTGTCCAGAAAATGTGTAAATAGTTGGACACTCAACAGTGTATTCAAATAATTCAAATGGTTTCTTTGAAGCCTTTTCAAGGGATATTATGCAATGTATATTTAAATGTTTGTCATCTGCTCATACAATGTATTTAACTCCCGAAAAGAACAAGTCAATATGATTTTTTTTTCTGACATTAATAATATCAGGGTACCGTTATACCTTGAATACCAAAGCTTCTGGAAGAAAGCAGTCTCCAGCTGCCAAGCTTCCAGGTCTAACTTCAAGGGGGGGGGGGTGTCCCAGCTTATTTGATTTTATTTTATTTTATTCTTGTGAATAAAGAAGTGATTTTACCACCATTCCATAGCAACCAGCTTCGGTTCAAGGATCTCTAAGAAGATGCACTGGAAGATTTATAATCCGTTTACATGTAGAAGGATTCAGAGGCTTTCATATACATTCTATTTTCTGCCTTATTCTGATTTGTGTGAGCACTGAGCAACTGAGCATACTGAAAAAAATGAAGGACAAAATCATTGGCTAAGTAAAGTAAGTACAGTGTAAGTACAGTTTTTGACAAAAGGCCTGTAGAGCATGGGATTTAAATGTACAAGGTCCTAGTATAACGTGAGCCTATCAGCTATTGTGACTTTACTTTCTCTACAGGTATGTTTACATGTTCTAGACTTCTAGGAGAGCGCAAAGTTTTGCAAACTAGTTTATTGTTTGAAAGGTCTTTGTGAGAATCAAACAGTGATGTAACATTGAGATTGTCATTTCTGTTTTTTAATTTCAGTCTCGTGATAAGTTTTGTGTGAATGCAATGTCAGAGATGATAAATCTTTTACTTACTTTTACTTTAATACACGATGTTGTAGGTCTAAGCCTGTTCATCGATCCAGGATTCTTCCGTGATTACATTGCAATTCCTATGGACCATTTCTCACACTGTATGTTTTGGCCTGGGTGAGGGTGATCTATATTGTATGAACAAACAGTTTACATTTGGGACAACAAAATTTCAGACCAAAGTATGTATGGCACATACCTCCTACAGTGTACATTCACATTGTACTAGTTAAAACAATAAACTTGCAATTTGGCCGGTTTAAAAAGCAATCTCCATGTCCAATTTTATTTCTTTTGTAGACTACAACAGGGTTGGTGCCTTGGTGTCTATATAGCAGAGTTGAATAGAATACAATGTACATTGTAGCTAGCTGTTTGTGTGACCTAGACTGTATGCATTGTAACCTTAAACCTCAAGAATTATAAATGGAAAGGTATATCCTGAGTGTGTGTACCACATCTGATTTGTCATTAGTTCCTTTACTAGTTTTCTCTCTTCCTCCGGCTGTGTTCAGGCTGTGTTGTAGTGGTCAAGCTCAAAGCAGCAGGGAATGTGGTCATTGTGGTCAGATTGGACTAGAATTTTTTGTGTTCCCATCATTACGTTTACGGTACTTCTTTTGTACTTTGCAGACATAATCGTTTACCCTTGCCTGTTTTTTTGGTGTACAGTTGTAGGCCCTTCAAGTACACATTAAGGCTTGTACATTCAACATTTACAACAGAGTTTTACTTGAAAAAGTGCCTATATGTTGTATACATGTAGCTCCCTCTGAAGGTCAATATGTTAATTTAGCTATAAAACAATGTTTCTTGACTAAAGTCGACCGATTGGCTATTCCCGTTTGGAAATTATATGTCACAACTACATATTCTGAGATTTTCATGGCCGCAGGTACATGTTACATGTACATGTTTCATTGTAGGGCAGTAGGCGCTATTTGAAATTTATCAAAATTTACCGGGAGCACTGGTAAATCTGTATACCGGTATTCAATGTTTTCTCGAAAAGCAGAAGTGTTTTAGAGGCTAAATTTTCTAGTGCTTATAATACATGTACATACATGTACACAGGTGCATCCAAATACATCAAAATTTTAAAGAATCACTATCCAGCCAATTTTCAAAATTTCCCAAAACTTTGTATTACCTTTAAAGGGATCGTTTAACAATGTTAAATCTGAGATGCGCGGCCCTACGTGTTATCAGTGTCTGTGATATAGTGTTATATTGAAGCCCTAAAAAATTGCGCTTCAAAATGATAAATATCTTGATAATCAGACAGGCGATCGGTTAGTAAAGGTCATGGGGTTCCTGACTGACCTACATGTAGAGGTTTATAATTATCATTGCAGCATGAGCTAAATCAAGGATTTTTTTTAAGGATCTAAGACAAAGTAACCGGATCCCTTTAAGAACCCACTGCACTTTTCGTATAATTAAGAGTAGGGGAAACTCCGGTGTAGTGGTCCACCTGCACTCCCCCTGCACTTCCCCAATCAGTTATACCGGGAGGAGAGACCCAAGGGTTACAGTGATTCAGTACATGTTTCACCTCGCAGGCACAGGTAAACACTAAATACTTAATACAAATAATAATAATAATGTTTGTTTAACAGGAATCAATCTACAGGTGTATGACGCATGACCATCTTTGTTTGGTTTTGGTTTCAAGGTATTGTGCATGTTGCAGGTGATATTTTCCTGTGGTTGATTTTTATCTTCTTTTTTTCTAGGGCTCTTTTGGTTACCGGTACATACAATGTACATGTGTACATGTGTACTGTGTACAGTATAGGCCAATGTCAGGTCAAGACATGCTCCAATGAGAATCTTGACTGTTACAGTACATGTACATGTACATGTACATGTATGTATTGTATGTATTGCAATCTGCATCTTCAAGTACCCGTCCAGTAAGTGTAGTAGGCTACTAGCAATCTACAATGTACATTGTAGGACATGGACTGGTGTATTGATGAGGCAGGTTATGAGAATTCATGAAGGAATTTTGTGCTGTATCAAACTAGCATCACTATCACCTGACTGTAGATGAAGTAAAGATGAATAATAAGATACATGTACATGTGGAATGATTGACAGAATGACAGAAAACAAATTGTGGAGTGAAGGAGAACGAAATTGAATATTGTACAGGGAATAATTTTCCTGGTATCGCATCGCAATTTGCTATGCATTTTTGCATGACTGCTATACAAAATATCTTTTGTGTAGCAGTTTTCTTCCATAGAAATGTACAGAATTTCATTTGAAATATTTATGCATCGGCTGAAATTCTCGCTACCCTAAATAGGTACGAAAATCTCGAAATTCGCGAGACGAGGTAATTTTCACTCTCTCGGGTCGTCACTACAACTTCCGGTATAGAGTCCCATCCCGCTGGCGCTAGCGCCTGTGTTCGCTGTGCAGAGTTTTCACGCACGCTAAAATCGATGCCAATCAGTGTAATTGGTACAGATTATAATATGCAATGGAAAGCTTCGGGCAGAATTAGTGACTTTAGCACAAAAGGCCGTTAAACTCTACCGTGAAAGAGAGGGTTGTGATCACGAACGCCTGCACAGGAAGCTGTAATGTCGAAAAGCTATCCCATAATGCAATGCGGATTTCAGGATTTTCCCCGGATCTCGGCAGAATCGCTATTTGGGGTAGCGAGAATTGCTAATCAAACAATTTGAGGAAAATTATTCCCTGTTGTACATGATGTGTATGTTAAATTTGAAAAAGAGTAATCAATAACGAGAGATAGAGATTGGAGAAGGAAAGAGAATAAAGAGAGGGGAAGGTACAGTGTAAGATGAATGCCACTCAGTGACTCAGAATACCATCTTGAAGGAGTTCATGCAAATGATCAAACTTCCAGTTCTATCTCCTACCCCTAGACAGGTAGAGTGGCACTGGGAGATTTGAAGTGGGGGTCAGTGTCGCAGGTGGACCATGCATTATGAGGAGGAGGCTGTATTATAGTTTGCTGGAGGGCGCAATCATACACGTATGCAAGATAGGGTTGACTGCATGATATGAAACCAACAGTGAAGAAGACACTTTGGATGTCATTGATTGAACCATGAATGTACAGCAAGATACACACCCTGTCCTAAGGCTGCCTGACATCCTTACACCACAATGTGTAAAAAGTAACTAGATGTACATGTACAGTGTACATGTGGCAGGGTATTGCATTCATGCATACAAGAGAAAATGTATCCAATAAGAGTTGTGAAAGGGAAGGTCATAAAGAAACTGATTTTAGGAAGGTCACTTTAAATCATGTGTTCAATGCCAGCTTTGCTCATGGGTACATATTTTCTGCTGGCTGGTCGCAAACATCCACATAACACATGTAAGGGAGGCCTCACCCAGATGTCAAATGCAGCTTTCGTTCGATGTTCAAAAACAACTGTAGACAATAGACTCTGACAGGTAATTGAGTTATCATTGAGTATCAATAAATGAATAATGATGTTCAAAATAATACTCAATTTTCTTTCCTCTATTTAGGCCAAATATTTAAAAAAAACGTTTAGCGTCCTGTTTTTTCGAAAAAAAGGAAGGAGGAGGGCCTTTTTTTTCTTTTTTTTTATTCAAAATGGCCGCTCAAAATGGCCGCTCGGTACATTTTCCCTGACAGTCGGGCTATTTTTCAAGATGGCCGCCAACATTTTTTTTCTTTTTTTTTAAATCAGAAATAGATCCATTTAAGCAGTGTTTTTTATGTTTTTTTTTCTTTTTTCCTTTTTTTTCTCAAAATTTCAACAAAAAAATAAATAAATAGGAGGCGACCCCCAAATAGGAAGCGGGCGGGGAAGCTAAACATGTATATTTTTATGCCTCCGCTACAAAGTAGCCGGAGGCATTATGTTTTCGGGTCGTCCGTCTGTCCGTCCGTACGTCCGAAAAATAGCTCGTGATCGCGTTATCTCAAGAACCGATTGATAGATTCCTGTGAAACTTAAGTCATGTATGTATCTTGCAGAGCCCATGAGCTGATTAGATTTTGGGGTCACAAGGTCAAAGGTCAATGGACTCAGGGCTCATTATGTATGCAAAAATAGCTTGTGATCGCATTATCTCAAGAACCGATTAATGGATTCCTACCAAACTTGGGTCATGTATTTATCTTGCGGAGCCAATGAACTGATTAGATTTTGGGGTCACAAAGTCGAAGGTCAAAGGTCATATGGCTCATTATGTATCCACAAATAGCTTGTGATCGCATTATCATGAGATTCAATAGACAGATTACTATCAAACTCGAGACATGTGTATCTTGCAGAGCCAATCAACTGATTAGGTTATAGGGTCATCAGGTCAAAGGTTATGGGGCTCATTAAGGATGCCTATAGCTTGTGCATGCATTATCATTAAAACGGACAGATGGATAATTACAATCAAACTTGAATTTTAAAAATTGTTTCTGTTTTGGGGCACTCTATATGGCGGAGGCATCATTTTACTGCGCACAGTCGAAATTCCATCTAGTTTTTAATGGCCTTATGTGTCTTTATAAATGCAACATCTAGTTCCATGTTCATGTAGATGATAAAATATTGAATGCTAAATTGAATTGCTTATCATCTGCCATCAACACGTACATGTACATGTAGCTCCTCATTTCGTCCCTATTTTCACGAAGTGACGGTAGACTAGTGAGGAAAATCGTAACGCAAAGTGAATGCGATTTTCATTCACTACCGTCACTTCGTGAAAATAGGGACGATTTGTTCATATCTTTACAGTGTACTGTATGAACATGTAGCTACTGTACATATAATAATTTGCTCATAATCTGAATGGATACAGAGTTACAGACACAGTTGTTATTAGATTTGTACATGGATACAATGTAGCATCATCTTCTTCCAGTATTACCGTAGCTGTTTTAAGAAGGCACTGCTTTTGGTTGCAATTTTACAATTGTGGTTTAAAAGAAGTATACATTATAACTGTGGCAGATGCTAAAGTGTAGCTTTAGCCATTAGAAGGGGAAAATCCTGTTGAAACATGTACATGTACTATGTACATTTTGTAAGTGTGCAAATGTGTACCGGTACTCTTCATGTAAGTGCCCATGGAACACAATTGTGCATCTATACTATTAATACGCAAAATCGCCGCGGGGGGTCCAAAACGGGACAAAACGGTTCCTCAAAAACGTCTTTCCCCGACCGCGCCCGCCTCCGCCGTGGCGCGGGGACGGCGGCACAATTCCACGAGGCCTGTCTCCCGTAACCCGCGTGCCACGTCGACCCCGCGATCGACGTCCATGCCGTTAAACGCGGTTTCGGGGTGCCGGGGAGGACGGGCGGACGAGAGATCGGCGAGCGTGGTGGATTGCAAGGAGGCGACGAACCCGCGAGAGCGAGTCGGCAAGGCGTGCTCCCGCCCTCTGTCTAATTATCAAAGAGAGACAAAGAGAGGCACGATAAACGAGAATCCACTCGCGTCAACAGGTGTAGCAAATCTTATTGCAACAGGTGCGGGCGTTCCTTGAGTAAGGCATCTTACAATAGGATATTCTTTGTAGACCAGGCGCCCATAGTGCAGTGTACGTGTATTACACGCTCAGGTCACACACATGCACACAGTACAGTCGATTCGAGTCGAGGCGATTGCTACAACTGGCGCAAACCATTGACCTATTTTCGCGTAAAATCTTTACTCTGAAAGTAATTATACAAATTCTGTGATCTATGACAACATAATCAAAGTCCAAGCTTCTGTTTTATTGGTCTTTTCATGAAAACTACATCGAAGTCACAACAATAATAGCGCAAATAGATGTGATAGTACGCCTTGAGTCCACACGTACACACGTGTGGTGTATTGCCACTGCACTGCAGCTGAGCGCTGCTGTCGATCGCCGGTGATTTCGGAGCTGAGTGTGTGAGCCTGGAGTAGCGGTGACCGGAGTAGCTAGGCCTGTGCACATGGTGTAAGGAGAGTAAACAACACTCTGAAATTGCTATTATTGCCCCGATTTCAATATAGTTTCGTGAATACAGGTATGAAACCTGAGCTTAGATTGTGATTATTCTAACCATGCATAGTTGTATACTGAATTTCGATAATCATTTTTCAAAGTAATGTTTTCACAAGAAAATCGGACGGTCGTCATGGTCGTTTAAAAACATGATAATACTTTTACTATGATACAGTTCTTGCATAAAATCAATGCATTAAAACGTTTTTCACAGTATGGGGGGGGGGGGTTCAAGTATCCCAAAGCAAGTTGAGTGCAGGCGTGGTGTCCACGGGTTCAAAGGGCTGAACCGAACCCCTGAAGGCTCAGGGGTTTTAGGCAATTTAATATGTTTTAAACAATTCGCGTTGCAGGCGTGGTGTCCACGGGTTCAACGGGCTGAACCGAACCCCCGAAGGCTCAGGGGTTTTAGGCAATTTAATATGTTTTAAACAATTCGCGTACTTTCGGCGAAGAAATTTGACGCAGAAAGTACGCCTTTTTATCGTAACACTACGCTACCAACTAAACAAACTATCCTTAAATGAATTAATGAAAAATTAGCCCAAGAAAAAAAAAACCCCGAAAGTTGAAAAAGTAACCCCCGAAAATTTCCCCAAAATTTGATAAAGATCGAGCACCCAAAAAAAAAAAATTGTTCACTGGATTCTACGCTCACAGTCACACACACAGTCGAGTCAATTTGTGCACTGCATGCAACTGACTGCTACATATTGGCATAAACCGTCAGATTGTTCGCGTAAAATCTTTACTTTGAAAATAATTATACAAATTTGGTGAACAATGCCAACATATAATCATAATCCAAGCTTCTGCCTTTTTAGTCTTTACACGAAAACTACATTGAAATCACAACAATAATAACGCAAATAAATCGTAATTATGCAAGATCATACCTGACAGTTTGTTTTACGGTGCGCCATTCAAGGTCAAACAGCGTGTAGTATACAAATTGACTATAAAAAAAACAATCTAATTTTATTTTCGATAGCACATAGGCCTCTATTTAACCCCCCACCCCCGGACCTCCCCTAGAATCCCGTGGATTTTCCACGGGTCCTGCTAGTTCATTTTATTTGTTGGTACATGTACATGTAAACCTGTTTTAGAAGGTTAACTTTAAGAAATGTATTTTATTCCTTGGCCTTTCAACACAGCAATACCTTTAATAAAGAGCTGTGGTAACAGACTAACATGATTATAATGAGTTTATTATAGGAGGTAGGGGGTGGGAGAGATTGCAATCTCGCAATGAAATAACACTGGCCAGATTCAGGACTACCATTACATGTACATTAACTGCTGCATACATTTGCTCAAAGAATTTCTTTTTTTTTTTAATTGTAAACTGTACATTAAATTAACAACATTGTTTATAATCTTAAAGTCATATAAAAAGTTGCCTTTTTCACAATAATTTTGCATTATTTTTATTTGTTTTAATCTTTGTTGGACATTGTGCTAGTGGTCATGATTTAAAGAGATTCAACTGTGTCTAGAATTTATACTGGAATAAAAAAATGTACGCTGTTCTCACTGCCGTTAGCCAACTAGCTCTATACTGTATAGCGTGAATATTCATTAATTCGCTCCATTGCGTAGTACCAGACTATTTTTCGTTTCTGTTCTCATTCATTTGCTTGGCACCGCAATTGCGGAGTTAGCACCACAATAGCGGGGCTAGCCCTGCTATTTTGCAGGAAAAGCTAACCCCGTACTATAGGTGGGGCTAAGACCCCCCTTTAACCCCACCTACTGTATAGTCCGGAGTTAAGCAAAATTTTGCCAGTGTGGAAACAGTATCTAGGAGTACCATTAAATCTCTGTATTAAATCTCTGAAATATGATTCTTATGATACCAGCAAGAAATCAAGGTGAGGTGTCAATATATTATTTCCACTTTCCAGTGATCTGTAATCCATACTTGAAGTGTTTTGTTTGTGAGTTATGAATCATCAAACTAATTGATAAGAGGATGAATCTTCAACTTGTACATGTACATGTAATTCACACCCTTAGTTAATTATGCAGGGCGTTAAACTGTAAAGGTAGTGCTTAAAGCCCCTCTCAAGTGTTGGGAGCCCCTCTAAAGTGTTGGGAGCCCCAAATTCAAAATTTGATTGCAAAATTTCACTTAAATTGTAATGTGAAAGAGAAAGTCATTTAAGACAAAATATGTGTTGAAAGAAAAATATTAATAAAAGAATACATAATTTGGGTTTTCTGTTATGCAGAAAACCTAAATTTTGTATCCTTTCATCAATATTTGACTTCAAACACATTTGTTTTAAAAATCCTACACGTATACACGTACGTAGAGATTTACGGTATGTACTACATGTACATTTACATGTATGTAACCCACCATTCTTGAAAGTTACCGTTTTTTTAACAGAACGTATATGTTTTGCTATGATTTTGTTTATTTTTTGAAAAAGGTTGCAGTGGGTTATTCATGTGAGCAAGTGAGCAAGGAGTTAATCTGAGCACATTAAGCTGATGATCTGAGTAGGCTGACCTTTTTCACAGATTGAGTGTCAAGACTGACTGGGCTCTCTCAAGCTCTCTCAATAGTTTACTTGTATTGAATTGTCATTGTGTGAAGTAGTGCTGTAACATCACGGATATCTCCAATTCCGGATAACCGCCAGTCAAAACCGGACGGTTTTCGGTTTTTTTTTTTTTTTAAAGCGGGAAGGACTTTCATTAAACTGCAAGGTGCATTTGAAGGCGCCGATTTGTGCTTGTGAACTTGTCACAAATAATGGTAACAATGTCGTTTTTAGAAGAATGTGTAAGATCATTAATGTAAATCAAAAACAGTAGAGGACCTAGGATAGAACCTTGTGGTATGCCATGTGTAAAAGTTGGATGAATTATCATTATAAACTACATATTGAGATCTATTACAAACTTTGTAATAGATCTCAATATGTAGTTTATAATAATACAAAGATTACTTTCAAACCAAGATGACAGACAAATTGGAGTGTTGTTTTAGTTTCAGAGTGGTGAGTCAACACAAAGATTACTGAGCTGGGAGACATTGCCAGGCATAGTGCCAGGTGGAAAGGCATAAATCGAAACTTTAAAAAACAAACATTTTTTAAAAAATTTAAAAAAAAAAATTATTAAAAAAAAAAAAAAAAAAAAAAAAAAAAAAAACGGGAAAACAAAACCGTCCAATTGAAAACGGAATCCGCCATGGGCGGTCGGATACCGGACGGTTAAACGTTTGACTACAGCACTAGTGTGAAGGATAGATTCAATCCAAGAGTCAAGTCTGAAAATCTTGCTTTCTACATTTGTATGTTTGTAAGTACATGTAGTATAACACCAACAAAAAAAAACATTTTTGAACCGATACTTTTTGCTGATACATGTATAAATCAACGGTGCGAGGGTGTCGCTCTGATCTTTCAATCCGATCAAAGCCCTATTAACTTACAGGGTTAAAAAGTTTGAACATCTAATATATAAATATAAAGAATCATTTTGTTTGAAACTGAGAAACTCTTTTCTGCCTTTAGCTTTTCCAGTAGTTCCAGATGGGTAGATTACCTTTAAGAGCTTGCCTCTGAGTTGGAACTTCGGATTAACTTCAACCCCTTTTTTTTCTGGGACAATTGTCTGCCACTAACTCAAGTGGAAATTTGGTATTGATTTTTCCCATGGAGCAGAGCTAGCTAGGCCCTGTCTATCTTTACTGTATGCTTCACTACACCTCCGTGAAGAAGCTGGTGAAGGGAAATCTATTTGTAGGTTTTGTAGGTTTTGTGAAGGATTTAAAAAAGCTTTGATATGATAAGACAGTTGCTAAATGGTGTACGTACAGTACAGAAGCAGACTAAACTGGTCAATGACTACATGTACCGGTACCTGGTATGGCCTTTTTGCGTATTGTATACAATGTACATAGTACATGTAGGCCAGGGTGTGTAAGGCTGCCTCAAAAGACGCTGTCTTACAATTACATGTACATGTCTATTTTAGAAATAACTATACATAATGTATGGATATTTTACTGTATTCAATGCAGTTTTCACATGTACACACATGTACATCATTACATGTCACATCTACCTTTCCAAGAAAACTCTTGGCTAGAACATGGAGATCTCCATGGCTAGAATAAGGCAAATTTTTTAAACATTTGGATTTGGTTCATGATATAGTTCTTTGTATAGCATGCATGATGCCTTTGTACATGTTGAAATCCAGTACAAATAGAATGATGAAATGTAGCATACATGTACATGTAGCTTGTTTCATGATGTACATGTACACCCCTGTACATTGGACCCATTTTATCTGCAATTTGAGTGTAATGTGCACAGATTAGATATTTTCTTGATTTGATATATGAATGTACATTTGTACAAGTTAGCCTAAATATACAGTGTGTATACATGTACTTTCTACTTGATTGCTGTTTCACAAACCAATATAATGCAAGAAAATTAGGATAATAACAATAAAATGATAATATGATGGTAGCGTGTACATGGTATGACTGTAGTACTGGTACATTTCTGTACATGTACTCTGTACATGTACTGTACAGGTGTAGATGTAGATTGTTGTTCCTTTCACAGTTCACACCATTCCACACATGATCACTAGTTCAGACTTAATGTGACAATTGCCAGTGGAATGCAAACCTGTCAGTAATTTCATTACGGAGAACACAACAGGTTCTGCTAGTACGTTCATCCATATAGAATTGATTTTTGTCTTGTCATGTTGATCCCGATGGCACACCATATGACATCCTCTCACCATGTCCTATCCTCCCACCATGCATGTCCCCAAGTCCCTCTTCATGCCTTGCCATAAAGCTAATTTGGAGCTCTGGTCATGTAATTATATTTGAAAGAAACTGGCTTAAAGTTATTGATTATCATGCAGTACTGTACATGAGGTAGATTGTTTAGATTGATCATCAAGATATGCGTAAAACCAAACTGGAAATCTCAATCATCTCAAGTATGTGGCAAAATATTTACTGTATTTTCAGCTCAATTTATAATAATAATAATGAATAATTATGCCTAAGTTAACTTTATTTTCTATATTTGGTAAATACTGTTCATTTGTGACCAGGCACCAAGAAACCACCAAAAGTCGCATAAGGAGCTAATTTTCTAGTGTTCATAATACATCAACAGGAGCATCCTATTTTCAAAATTTCCCAAAACTTTTATTACCTTTAAGACCCAGACAAAACAAAGAACAGGATGTGCTTAATTAGTTTGCCAAGCTTTAAGACAATGTTATAATCCCTTCACGACACCTACATGTACATTTATATAGACTTTGGTTCTAATCCTCTTGTTGTCACCTTGCGCATTTAGATTGAGAGTGCTTATTAGACTACAGACTAGGCCTGAGTCATCACGGGTTTTGCCGAACCCGGGTTTGACTTGAAAATTTCGGGCGGGGACCGGGTACCCGAAATTTTCACCACTGCACTGACACTAAAAATCGTGTGCATGCAGCGGCGGGAGTTAGACTAAGTTGCTGTTCTAATAATGCGACGGAAAGGACAGTTACTGCTTTCAAAACAATACAATAATCAATTGAATTAAGTTAAGATGCTTTAAAAAATAAATAGATATCGTTTCAGTTGACGGTACATGTTTTTATCGCTCTAAAATTGAGGCTGCAAGAAAGGAATCACGCTTCGTGGTACCGATCGAGTGCGTTCAGAAACGGAAGTGGAAATAGATCTATGACCCACTGAAGACAGAGCAAGAAAGTGCCACACAGAAGACTAAAATGTTGATCAGACTATTGCAATTAAATCGTAATACTCAAGGCATTAATTTAATTGTCAAATTATATCCACAATATAATGATTTACCCTTGATAGTTTGAGGAAGGAAAATAAATTAAAGCTCTTGAAATAACATCGAGGTGCCTTTCGTTCGTTCTAAAAATGCGTGTATAACGTACGGCAAGCAGAAGTTACGAGTCAAGCTTGATATGCATGTTTACATCCTTACACCGTCATCCGACCTGATCGGAACAATAAGCATTAAACCGATTAAAAAACATCACTTAAGACTTTGAGGGACTCCAATTCAACAAAATTACCGTAAAATTGTTATTTGCTTTGACAAATAATACTATAGATATTCATATTATCTTACAGAAATAATGATATTTCATGAGCTACGTACTCGATATCGAGTTCAGCTAGCCATCATTTTGAAATGAGACGTAGTTGTCATGCAGTTGACTGTAGAGGGCAGTATGCAGCAGAGAGAGGAAAAAAGCGCGGGCCTGAGATCACGTGATATTCACGTGACTATTACGTGCTTTTTCCCTCTCTGCGAGCTGCCGTATTCTGTCTATATAGCCTACTGCAAGCATGACAACAACGTCTCATTGGCAACGCCCCAATTTCAAAAAATGAAATGGAAGCTCTCATTACCAATCATGTGAAAGAATATGTTTTGACTAATATATGATGATAAAAAATTTGCCGGGAAACCGCCTACTAATTCATATATTTGGTAAATTTATTTCTCTCATGGTCTGGTGAGAGAGATATAGGGTAGTCCCATATACATCTTTCTGTGTATAGTGCTTGTAACTTTAGGAAGAATGGGCCAAATTTGTTATCATTTTGATGATTCCAGAACCTTGCAGATGCTAGATGCTAGATGATCAACCTTTTCTGATCGATTCCACAACGTTTCTTTCACAATGCAATCGCATGACCATTACTGGTCTTTACCTTTAAGTGATGTTTTTTAATTGGTTCAATGCTTATTGTTCCGATCAGGTCGGATGACGGTGCAGGGATGTAAACATGCATATCAAGCTTGACTCGTAACTTCTGATTGCCGTTATACACGCATTTTTAAAACGAACGAAAGGCACTTCGATGTTATTTCAAGAGCTTTAATTTATTTTCCTTCATCAAACTATCAAGGGTAAACCATTATATTGTGGATATAATTTGACAATTAAATTAATGCCTTTAGTATTACGATTTAATTGCAAAAGTCTGATCAACATTTTAGTCTTCTGTGTGGCACTTTCTCGCTCTGTCTTCAGTGGGTCATAGATCTATTTCCACTTCCGTTTCTGAACGCACTCGATCGGTACCACGAAGCGTGATTCCTTTCTTGCAGCCTCAATTTTAGAGCGATAAAAACATCTACCGTCAACTGAAACAATATCCATTTATTTCTATAGCATATTTATTTGATTATATTGAAATATAAGTTTGTGAATTGCATATTTTTAGTTCTATATTTCAAAATATCAGTGTGAAATTTAATTTTGAAAAACCCGAAACCCGAAAACCAAAAACCGGGTTTCAGCTCGACGGTCGGGGCCCGGGCGGGGACCCGTTTCGACTCAGGCCTACTACAGACTTGAAATGCATTTTACCAATATTAATCAATGGAAGTGCTGGTACTGCATGTTCGTTTCTTAAAAAAGTAATACCTAAAATATACAACAAGACTTACATTGTGCAAATGGAAGCGGCTATATACGGTATATACCGGTGTACAGTAGCAATGTTATCTACTTGTAAATGCATTTTGACCTAGCGAGGTATTTATTCATGCAAAAGCAAACTTAGGCCTCTACATGAAGAGCGTGCACGTATGTAAATGCAGTGCTGTCTGTACTTGGTTGAGAGTCGAGACTGTATTACTCCCTGCTACAAGCATCTGTATACTCAATTTAAATTAAGGCTTGAAATGGTCGTAGCTAGCGTGATTGCTCCCCTGGCCCAAGTAATGCTGGGATATGCCCTCAGCATCAGCCTATGAAGAAGCCAACAACAAAGCACTTGAAACAAGAATAGACTGTTCATCCTCCTTCTCATTCACATGGCATGCCTTTGTCATTAACAGGGTTCACATCAAGGCCATGGTAATACAGTCAATGGATTCCTCCTCAATTTACATTTACAGTAGCTTCTTTTAAAAGCTGGAAATATCATTGTTACTATTCAAATGTAGAGTTCAAACAACGCTACATGTAGGTTAGGTTTGATCATAAAAATCAGCTTACTAATTTTTTTGATTACCGGTATGTAGAAATATGAATTATTTACTGCATTGTTAACTTTGAAGACAGCTGTAAAAGAGGACTCCAAACTCATTTTGTACAGTCTGAAAGCCACTAAGTCATGTACATCTACATTATGTACATCACCTGTAGGCATGCATTTACATAATATGTAGTTTCCAAAGAGATAAGGACAGATATTGCTGCATTATGGGTAGACTTTATTCACGTCCAAATAATGTTATGTCTGACCTGCTTGGGGGATGGAACCGACGAATCTGAGAAGAAACTTGATGACCTTTCCAAATGTTACTGTATCGTCTGAACCAGAAGCTGTGTTATAGCTGCAATGAGATTCACCAGACATAATCCAGCTAAAAGCGTGCTGAAATCCTCCAAGCACTCCCTCAAGCTATCATCCTCCGCTGTTTTCATTAGACGATGTCCATTAAAAGGGCAGTATCAGCTCATAAAATGGAGAATGAAACAACATCAGTCCAGACTGTTATTGGACGGAAAATTAGCCTGCAGGTGACCTCGAACAAAATGTCTAAAATTAATATCCATGGACAGCCCTTCTCGAAAAGCTAAAACTTCCAGTTTTCATGAAGGTCTTATTTTTAAGACTTTAAAATTGTTTTAAGGTCACAAATTGAACAATATAAAATTGAACAATGTACAATGAGCTTGCTATGCTCACACCACTGTCATTGAAAATAGCCTGGGTGAATTGAGGCAAAATAATGAAGATATCCTTTACAAATGTCCAAGTAAGTCCCTGTGATCTGTGAAACAATATGTACGCAAATCTTTTTAACAAGCCTCAAAATATGAATTTGAGAAGAAGAAGAAGAAGAAAAAATATCAGCATTTTAAACAGTTACCGTATTTGCCGGCGATAAGGCCGCACCCCCAACTTTGACATTTGTAGAGGGAAAAAAAAAAAAAAACGAAAGGAAAAGACCAAATGGACCAAACAAAATAATCTTTATTTCCTTGTAGAACACTATTTTTTCTACAAACTGATACTAAATTCATCAATATTCTTATAAATTTACAGGAAGTTTACCTACAAAAAGATCGTAATTTAGCAAATCTTCATCGATTTTTAAGCTAGTACTGTATCGCAGGCAGATTTGGTATCCTACACCTGTACATATACCCCTACGACGATGTGCGGTGTAATACGAAATTGCGACTTTGGCAGGGTGCGCAGTTGTGTTGTATGTGCGGCAGCTCCGTAACCGTGCCTTTTTTTACTTTTTGGCGATGCAATTATCTTCCGGAAATACCGCGGCCTTTACAGCAAATATGTGATATTAATGGCTGCAGGTTTGTTCATGACTTTCCAAATGTTTTCAAATTGAAAGTGGTGAAGTTTTCTGCAAACAATCTTCAAGTTTCATCCATCTGGGTTCTCAGATTTATGTGAGGATGACAAGTTTCCTAGCAACCAGGTAATCAATTATTCACCATGGATACTGCATTCCATTGTGTAGCAGGTCAAAGACAGTTCAATCTACCAGTCTAGTCTTCTCAGGACATACTTTTGACAGACATACACCTGTACATATACATACCTGCCAACCACTCCGATTTAGGCGGAGTTACTCCGCTTTTTTCATACTCACTCCGAATTCCGATTGCATGCCTCAAAACTCCGATTTTTTTGATTTTTTTTTAAAAATTTTATTTTTATTTATTTATTTTTTTTAATTTTTTTTTAAACAAACGACTGTTGCATAAGACTAAAACATAACACAGCACTGATAACCAGATCACGCCGACATCCGCGCTCGCGCTCATAGAAGATATACACAGCGCAGCCCGAACGTGATCGTTAGTTCCGCAGTCATTATCCATGTACTGCATGTACTAGTACATGGAAGCACGTGCGCAAGCTATATCGATAAAGTGTGTGCGGACGTTGTACTAATACATACACTACATGCAGCGTTGTTGCATAGTAACTGCATGCGTATAGCCCACGTGTATTTATATTACATGTGCAGTTGATACACCGTGCATAAACACTGTATACATTGGCGTGTTTTCTTCAATGCTTGTGCGATGACTGCGATCGTGGAAGCTTGTTATTTACCGGACTTCCTCGGATTTATTTTGGATTACTACTACTATATTCTTCTTCTTCGTTGATTTCTCCATTTTTGAAGGACAAAATGGGTAAGACTCGTGCTGTTCATAATCAGAAGTATAAGAAAGAATACAAAAATTGTTTATGTGTGGGGCGAAAAGGTTGAAGGAAAAGGCCCATTTGCACCATTAAAATGGAGAGAAAAAAAAATAGACCCTAAAGTCCTGTGTACCCCCCCCCCCCCCCCCCCCCCAATCTACGGGCTACTACCCCAATCCTTCGGTGGTTCGCGACCTCGTAGTCCATCCAGAAAAATTCACTCCTAATTTCTCTTGTCTCAGGTTGGCAGGTATGCATACAGTGTATAATCAGGGATGGCAGTTTTCAGGCAATAGCCTAAATTCAGGCCCTGGCGAGTTATTTTCAGACCATAGTTTAGGCATTTTTGTGTAGAAACTTGCTCATTCTAGGTGATTTTCAGACCCGCTGACCAATTCTAACTGGCATCCCTGATATACAATACATGTTATTATCAGGATTACTTTGTATTCAACTTTTAAATCATATACATGTACAGTATTCTACATGAATAATATATCTGAATGTTGGCTGCCACATATTTTACATACATGTACATGTAGCTCTTTGATGCACTTTTATATGATTGCAGATTCTGTATCACAGATTGGTAATTGATTGCATGAACAACTGTACATTCGTTGTATAGGTTTACAACATACTATGTACATGTATCCTAATATGAATACTACTACTATTAAAGTTTACATGCTTGTATGCAGTCACAACTAAAATTGTAGGATTTAATATGACACATGATGAAATTGCAACGAATCGAAACATTCCTTTTTAGTACCGTCTTCATTTTTTTGGAGGAGCAAAATGAGGTGTCGTGATCACGCATCTCTAGTGATACTGACAATGTAAATATTTGACTTTCTTAGTATCAAAGTACAAGTTCGTGTACTTTGAAATTCTATCTCTCAGTGATTCAATTTCCAAGAATGTGGATGGTTGCATGAAAATCCATTGTTTCAAGTTTTGATCCGTTTTATATCGCAACACCCCCGCCAGTCTAAACATACAAGAAAGATCATTTCCACAGAATAGCACATCATTTCCTTACGACTGTCTGATGTCCCTTAGTTGCCCCTTTACAAACATCTAGGAACTTTGTGGAAAGTGACAACAGAAACTTTCAGAAAGTATCACTGTACGTTTTATCTAATTTCACAACATGACACTGCAGACAAAACTGGAGAATTCTTTGTTGGTCTGGTTGGCTCTGCAAGCAATACACTGGCTTTGATTTGATCAGAACCTCGTAATTATTATGCAATTACACAAATTAAGTTTAATTAATTCAGAGTAATAGCTTGACGCAATCTTGCCTCCACCGGATATTACCTCAAATTTGTGCCACCCCGTCTGAATTAAAAAGAGGTGACAAATAGGACACATGTACAGTGTGTACCTGGTACATGTATCTACCCTATGAACATGTACCGTAGGTGGTTAAGCTATCAATGGGAAAGAAAAGGATTACATGTAGCTCAAAATCCACCTTTAATTGATATACATATACAGCATGACAAATTGACGCCTTTTTCATGACACCATAGGATTACTCTGGATCGGCAATGCGTGACACTTTCATGATTTGCGCGCAAGTGCGCGTGCGAGGGTATAACACACGTATAAGGTATAGCGGTTTTTTTCAAAATCTAGCGTGCGCGGGTCGTGCTTAAGAGCATTTTCAGACCCTCGAAATGCGTGATACTTGGTAGCTCTGTAATTGCATATTTCTAAACAGTGTATTCTGGTCATGCCACTGGATACAACCTTTTACCAAGCACCTAACACAGACATACATGTACTTTTGAACATTCATGTTGAGAAAAAATGATTCTAAATAAATTTGAATCTAGTGAGATTTCATGTAAGTGGGTGGATAGAAGTTTATTTTATTAAATTTCTTTGAGATCACTCCTCAACTTATTGTGATGATATCTTTGAAAAAATGAATAATTGTTTTAAATATTTTAACAAACATGATAAAATGTTTAATAGCATAAATTTAAAAGAAATTGTTTTACAACTATAAACCTACAATCTGCTCTTTAATAGTTGATCTCTGCAAGGAGTTCCTCTACATGTATACAATGTTCAGTACTATGTATAGACTGGTATTAAGTGGTAACCTTTTGCTCCCTGGGTGAGGTTAAAAATATTACATTTTCTAGACAGAGCATGAGAATGAGTATGGAGTCAAGTCATATGATAGCTTTGTTTGTTCAGATATGAGGTTAAGAAAACTTGGGTGGATGTGGCTACCCTATCCTCTTATTTTTTACTATTTGGTAGAGCGGTGATTTCCTCAATACTGGCTATATAGGAAATGACTTAATCCGCAGGTCTATTATAGTTCATCCATTGTCTCAGTTTAACACTTCATTGTTAACTTGTGCTAAATTTAAGATATAAATCATCATGCATCAATATCTATGTAAATATTGCTATTTTGATTTTAAAGATGGCAGCATATTGATCATCGCTCTTCTACATGTACTTGATATACTTACTAGATGTACATGTAGACTATAATCTTTACATTGTACATGTATGCTACATGTTCATGCGTTATTGTACATACTGTCAGCTTAATGTAATATTGATATTTTTTCTTCTTCACTGTAATTGAATTATTATAGCATTAAATTAGCATTTACAAACGTATCACTTTCCTATTACTGGTATAGCATTCCTTTACAATGCAATTACTCTATGCACCAAACTCAGTTTACAAACTCATTTCACATCAATCAAGCTACCAGTATTGAGACAGAAAATCTTCCAGTCATAAACCGGTTGATAGATTGTTGATCCTGTTCAACTCTAAATGCTTTCACCCTTATAACCGACACTGCCGACACAATATTTATATCTGTATATTTTGATTGGAATTTAATTTTCATTGGGAAATGCTCCCATGGCGCCTGCTATGTCATTTACGAAATCAATCCTGGACACAAATTAGATTTCCATACAGCGCTGCAGCTAGAATGCAGAATCCTTGGTATTCTGACGTAACATAATTTTCATTGCATCAAATGTTAAAGGGAATGTTCTGCCTGCTTACGAGATAGGCATGAGTTTTGTCTCATGGTTTCAATGTGTATGTGTATATTGAAAGGCAATATAGTTGAGCTGGGTAAATGACAAAAAATGAGAAAGGATTTAGTGATAGAGATATATTTACAGACAGTGTCTCAGATTTTTTGTGATGTTTTAACCAGGCTTTACTCAAGAAAAGGATAAGATAAAAATTCTTTGTAGATTTGTTTGTGAATTCGGTATATACATCAAGCGCGTAGCCAGGATTTTATTTTAGGGGGGCGGTAGTGTGCACGCAAAGCGTGCAAAAAACTTACAGAGCGCGCGTAGGGCGCTCCCTAGGGGGGTGGGTGCAGGGAGGGGGGAGTTTCCCCCTCCCTTGCGAAGCGCGAAAGCTTTGACGTTTCATTAGATTACTAGAGAAAGAAGGCGATTTGTTGTACAGTTCTCGACTCTTAATCCTTGTTTGAATCAAGTTCCCCTTCCTCCGCGCATAGCGCGAAAGCTCTGACGTTTCATTAAATTATTAAAGAAAGAAGACGATTCGTTGTACCATTCTCCATTCTTAATCATTGTCTGAATTCAGTATGTCCCCAAGCTTTGACATTTCATTAAATTAATCGAGAAAGAAGACAATTCGTTGTACCGTTCTCGACTCTTAATCCTTATCTGAATTCAGTTTGCCCCCAAGGTTTGACGTTTCATTAAATTATTAGAGAAAGAAGACGATTCGTTGTACCGTTCTCGACTCTTAATCCTTTTTCTTCCTAAGTCCTTTCTTCTTTCTCTCTCTTTTTTTTTTTTTTTTTGGCCTGCGTTTTTTTTTGGTGCGACTGCTCCCACCACTTTTCTCCCAACATTTTATGTTTTAAAACAAATCAGAGATTTGTCTGACACTACTGCCTTGTACATTTACATGTTTGTCATACATGCATTGACTTTAAATGAATCGCCAGTTGAAAATTCCATTATATGTAGTGTTTGGACCTACATTTACAAGTTACAACTAGCAAAAATTCATGGCCTTTTGGTTGCTTGTTCTTTTCTTCAAAGAAAGTTGCTATTTCTTAAAGTTGGATTTCCATTTATAAAATAGGTATCATGCATTCAGAGAAATTGATGGAAGTAGAAAAAAACGAGAAAGGGTACATGTAATGTTTCTAAAAACCTTACAGAGAAAAAGAAAGTTATGAATATATAAAATTCAAGACTCCACAACATTGGGTTACCGGTATCTTTTTTATGACATGTACTGTACATGTATAGCAATGCAGTCATGTAATCTACAGTGTAGCACCTTGGAGAGCTTCATTTACTTTGTCTCAAATAACTTAATTATTCTGTTCTAGTGATGGGATAGACACTTTAGTTGTGAGAGGTACGTAAGAATATTTTGCCCATTGTAAATGTAAACAGAATGTCTGTTCTAGGACTATTTTACTGAACAACTTGTAATTGCCCGGAATGTCATAGAATTTAAAAAACACTGCATGGATTGAGGTCATAGATTGAACTTTAGACATCAAAGTTCTTTCAGTACATGAACAATGCACATGGGATGGCCTACTGTACATGAACAATGTGCAAATGTACATACATATATGTATTGCATTGCTGCTTGTACACCATCATTTACTAGGGTTATGTCTATAGACTTTTTTATTCATTGACGAATTTTATCAATGTTTTGTTCTTGTTCGCATTATGAATAATCTCTTCTTCTTCCTCTTCCTCTTCCCCGAAATCCCATTCGTTTTGCACGCAGTTCTTGTTACTCGTACTAGGTCGTTTCCTCCTGCCGATTCCTTTTAAATTTTGTAGGCCTAATCTCTGATATCCAATCTAGGTCACCTGACTCTTCGTTTTTCGAAATCACTCGTCCATGACCGTCCAGGCGCCATTCTGTCTTTTCAGGCTGTTTTTGAAGCCTTTCTGTCAGCCTACATGTATCTCCACTATCGGAGATGATACAGACTTGTTTTGGATAGTCCGAGAGAGGCTCTTCCGTTTGCCACTGGCGTCAATGCATGCACATCTTTGGATACTATTGCTGTTACATGTATGTAGTTGTTTGGTTGTTGTTCCTCCCACCTAAATGATAGGCATGGATGCTTCAAGTTCAACAGTCAATTAGCAGGTCCAATGACTTCCTTTACAAGCCCATTGTTTGAAGGTAGACCTCAAGCACCATACAGTGCAGGTACTTTCTTTTGTTTTAGGCCATGTAAAATTGATTACATGTTGATCGTCCGGATTTTTTGAAAAAGAGGAGGAGGGTGTACCATGTTATTTGATATTTGATATTTCAAAATGGCCGCTCAAAATGGCCGCTCGGTACATTTTCCCTGACAGTCGAGGCTATTTTTTTTCAAGATGGCCGCCGACAATTTTTTTTTTTTTAAATCAGAAATAGAGCCATTTTAGCAGTGTTTTTCATGTTTTTTTTTTCTTTCAAAAAAAAATAACAAAATAATAATTAAAAAAAAATAACAAAAAAATAACAAAAAAAATAACAAATAACAAAAAATAGGAGGCGGTCCCCAAAAAGGAAGCGGGCGGGGACGATCAACATGAAATCAATTTTACATGGCCTTACCAACAAGTTTTAAGCTCCTGGGTTATACATGTACATTTACCAAACTCTAAATATATAGCAAGGGGGAAGTGGTTCAAAGAGATACATACATATTACATGTACAGGCATCTTCTTCATGTAACTTTGTGTGAGTGGATGAAAAACTTGAGATATTTCAGACATGTGGGGGATATTGGTGAAAAGAAAGACAAAAGTCATTTAAAGCTATCAGGGTTCATAGATCTGTCAACAAATTTGGTTTGGACGATAAACAAATGTAGTCTTTGACCCCGTTCTCACTCACTTCGTTGGAGCGCTCTGGAGCGCTCTAACTAAGACCCGTTCCTCAGGAGCGGTTCTTATGTGAGTGAGAACGGTCAAAGTGGTCCAGGAAGTGGACTTCTGGACCGCTCCAGAAGACCACCTCTGGAGGTGGTCTTGAGGAGCGGGTCTTATTAAGAGCGGTTTGGAGCGCTCTAACGTGCAATGTGAACGGAAGCGTACTTTGAACGGAAGTGAGCTAGTGACTTTCGGTGCGAAACATGTAGTACGGTACATACGGTTTGTATTCCGCGCGCGAAAAAATTGACCTGCTGACCTGAGCTGCCATAGCAACAAGACCACTTTGACTCGTGGAGCGGTTTGAGCCATAAAAAACTTCTCGGAGTGTGAACGCTCACAAACCGTTCCTCAAGACCCGTTCCTCTGGAGCGGTCTAACTAAGACCACTTTCAAAGTGAGTGAGAACGGGGTCTTTGAACTAGTAGTGAGTGGGTTCATTAGGAGTAAATATGTCAGCAGTTCCATTATAGTGAGCAGGTGGGTGACTGGAATCGTCAAGGTGATCAACTTGTACTATAGCCAGTAAAACTTCTGTAGGGTGTGTTCAAGTGACACTTTTCACCCTAGAATATGTTTTTTAAAGACGTTTAGTTTAAACCATGGTTGCGTTCAAATGATTTTTCGTCGGTCAAGAAAATAAAAGTGTTTAAATTAAAACACAAACATGAAACGCTGAAAAAGATGCGTTTTGCGGTCGGTAAAAATCGGTTGAACGAACAGAGATCTCAATCTTGATTCTATAACGTCATTATCAAAAAAGAGAAACTGCTGAACATTTAAGCCCTTCATGTATTTTTGTACAAGAATCGGCCTATTAATATACAATTATGCATGTACATGTACAGGTTGTAGGGCTACATGTATTATCTTCCCCATCTCTCTCTCTCCTCTCTCTCTCTCTCTCTCTCCTCTCTCTCTCTCTCTCTCTCTCTCTCTCTCTCTCTGTCTTTCTCCTTTCTTATTTTTCCAAATCATGATACAGTGTTTTTAAAACAGCAATTTAGTAATGTGTGAGTCCACAATGTAGGACCTACATGTATGCCAAAACACTTTGTGAACAGTTTGCCAAGTCTGGACAAGGAGACCACCAATCTTCTCCGCTTGAAGCAAGAGTGAAGCATTTGGGCCTAGTTCTGATTTCTTCTCAGCAAATGAAAGAAGCCCTTGTCAAATCCATAATCTAAACAATTCGTTTCACAATGCAAGTGAATTTCAAGGAGATGGAAATGAAAAGTAACTGATTGAGAGGAAGGGGCAGGGGGCTCTGGGGTAAAAACTTTTTCACAGGAAAACGAAATCATACAACCAACTTATACACTCAAAAAAATTTTTTTTTTGAGCACCTGCCATAAAATACACAATGTCGGGCAGGTTCTCAAACTTTAATCTTTCATAAAGACATTCCCCTTTTTCTGTCCTTATACAAAAAGGCCCCTCTGGCGTGCATTGTTGTCGGCTTTTCAACCCGGGAGACCCTTCGACCCTCTTTTCTTAACGCCATATTTTAAAATTCAGGCTCTATAGTATGGAAGAATCCTCAGGCATAAGGAATAAATCTTCCTCTCTAAAAAGTTATCAAAACATGGCTCTAACATAACTGACATTTCCTTCGAAGGGTGGTCATGAGTAATTCCTTTGCTCTCAAAGCAGTCCTACACATGTGTATGACTTTAGGATAGCTGATTTAAAATAGTCTGAGCAGTAAATGTAGATTAGCTAATTAGAAACTGTATGTACATGTACAAGAAATATGAATGGTGTTTGGAAATCCTGCTCGTTCATATGCTACCCCATTGGTGAATTAAGCTTCCATACCTATTCAAAGAAATTCTGCTAATTCAGTCAAAGCTAACAAGGTTTCATTTAGGGAAAACTTAGAATTGGTCTAATTACCTTCAGTGAACTCAATGTAAGTTTTAGTAGGAGAGGGACTGTGTGCATGTAAATACCAAAGCCTTGTTCATACAAGCAACATTAGGTGACCATTTGACCTTAGTCATTCAATTACTAAAAGTGAACAGCTCCAGAATGACATGGAACAATCCCAATATTTTCCCTTTGATTATCTGAATGTTTAAATAGTGATATTGCATCTTAAGAATTAGCCTGATATCTAGAAAAACCTGAGCGGCTCTCTTTGTCTTTCTCATCACACTGTTCTGTTGAGTATATTTTAAAAGCTCTGTCAACATCCAGAGATACAGGAACACATAAATGTAGTCTTATTCCACAGACCTTTTCATTCTAATGCTCAGTTAGTATTGGGAAAGCATACTATTGGCACCATGAAAATGGATCTAAGCTAGAGTTTGATCAATATGGCGGTATCATGAGTGTCATTGTGGAGGGATACAATAACCCAGTATTGTTTATTTATTCCTTGAATGTGTTTTACAGTTTGAAGAGGTAGAATATTTTATGGCTCAGTAGCTCGGCCTCAGAGTGTCAACAAGCAGTGCTATTGTTTGTAATGTAAGGTGTGACAACATACCTAATGACCCTTCCCTATCATGTAGGTATCTGATCAATGGGAGGGATCACATGTCATCTAGTCACCAACTCAACATGTAGTGCTGTGTGTCGTAAACATTTCAATTGCTAGAAATCATAAATCACAAGAAATCATGAACCACACAAAATGAGCCTGAACTTCCCACCATCTTACAGGAACAGTGAATTGATATGCAGATATTACACGTGTATAGGGGAGCATCCTGTCTTCTGCATTCATCCTCTTTCATGATCATTTCCATTCTCTATTATGTACCACTATGTATCCAATACCACTGAACATAATCCTGTAAATAATCCAATTCTTCCTTCCTTTGGATGTTCTCTCTTCCCACTCATTCACACTACAGAGGAAACCACATATACTACAGCTAGGCCCTACATGTATATCACATCAAACAGTAACTATAAAGTCATGATAAACGATTTGCTTTTGTTTATGTGAACAGGCTTCATGGATACTAGTGCTGTAGTCAAACGTTTAACCGTCCGGTATCCGACCGCCCATGGCGGATTCCGTTTTCAATTGGACGGTTTCGTTTACCCGTTTTTTTTTTTTATTTTTTAATTTTTTAATTTTTTTTAATTTTTTTTTTTTTTTTTAATATTTTTTTTTTTAAGTTTCGATTTATGCCCCTACACCTGGCACTATGCCTGGCAATGTCTCCCAGCTCAGTAATCTGTGTGTTGACTCACCACTCTGAAACTAGAACAACACTCCAATTTGTCTGTCATCTTGGTTTGAAAGTAATCTTTGTAATAGATCTCAATATGTAATTTATAATAATAATTCATCCAACTTTAACACATGGCCTACCACAAGGTTCTATCCTAGGTCCTCTACTGTTTTTACTTTACATTAATGATCTTACACATTCCTCTAAAATCGACATTGTTACTATTATTTATGACAAGTTCACAAGCACAAATGAAATTCCTTCCCGCTTTTTCACACGGACCTGGCTTGCTGCCGACAGAGTCGGTGAAGAAAAAAAGAAGTTTAAAAAAATTATTAAAAAAAAAAAAAAAAAAAAAATCTTTTTTTTTTTTTTTTTTTTTTTTTTTAAAATAAATAAATCGTTTAACCGAAAACCGTCCGGTTTTGACTGGCGGTTAAACGGAATTGGAGATATCCGTGATGTTACAGCACTAATGGATACATAAATTATATTCAGTAAAACAATTAATGGCTTTTCTTGCACATTGAGAATTGGTTTGTACAAAGGTTGTTTAAAATGTACAGTAGATGGTATATACATTTTGCCTTTTCTTGTATTGTATGATTTGAATGAGATTCAAAGCAATCAGAAACAGGTGGATAGTGATTTTTTACCTGTATACTGTACATATGATCAATAGGAGTTTACCATACCACAATCACTTATCTTTTCTTCATACATGTAGTCAAGCCTTTTATTAAGTCAAAGCAGACCGGGAGCCAAATATCTGAAAAAGCGGCTCCCAGTCCTTATTTTTTTTAGTGAACCGGGAGCCGTTTCCCAGGACCAGGAGCCGTTTCCAAAATTGATGAAAATATGTACCATATTCTTTTAAATTATTTGTTAAACGTTACCTTTTATTTATACATACGGTAGTTTAATTTCTAGTTTAAATTTTGAGCACTCTAATATTAAATCACTCATACCTTAGATAAATCTGTCATTTGTAGTTGTTGTAGTTCATGTTTAATACTATTTTCATGCCGTTAAATGTCAAAAATTTAAAAATGTTGGGAAGGGGGGAATTAAATTATTTCTATAAAAAAATATTTAAGAAAAACCAGATCTATAATGACAATGCAGAGCTTCCAACCTGTCGCTTTCAAAAAAACATATTATTCAGCTTGAAACAACATATTTTAGGTGAAAAAAAAAGATTATGCCTGTTTTACGTTTTTGTTATTTTCCCTATAAAATGCTATTGCATTCATGTTTCTTTGAATAAAAACGCATTCAATCATTGAGAATGGCCGACCTGTCACTTAAAAAAAAAAAAAAAAAAAAAAAAAAAAAAAAATAATAATAATAATAATAATTAGAAAATTAAAAAAAAAAGATTTGTTAAATATATTTACCTATTTTATCAGAAAAGTCCATTATTCAAAACATCACAGAATTTTAGTCAATGAGTACGAGGGCCGCTGAATCAAGGCAAGTCTGGAGTTGCAATCAACTTTGTACATGAAGTCAATGCATCAGCAGATCCGGTGTTTTGATTTTCATTTGCCTTTTTGAAGATACCATTACATTCGAAGGGCATGCGATAGGCAAAAAAACTGGTAACAAAATCGCTGATTTCTTGATTTTTAGCGCTATTTTGATGAAACTGTTTCTTAAAACTGGGCTTAACCCCCGTGAGCTTTGGAAATATGGCTCCGATTCCGCATTTTTGACAGCAAAATTTGGCTTTTGGGAAGGACTTTTGGAAGTTACATCGAGACTTTCTTGTACTGACACGGCACTGTGTGTGTATGCATGGCCTGGGCTGGGGAAATGCGCTCGTCTTTGAGTGGTGTACATCCCCTGTAAATAGCGGCCGCTCGTATTCGTGCTGCAATTGTTTCTGGGCGATTTTAATTAGGATTCTCATTATAATGATTTGTTAGGGTTCATTCAGTCCACGTTTAACTTGTATCAAGTAAGTTTTTGTCACATTTGTGAACATTTAGTGCTAGACATGTGGAAGTTTATGAAACAGAAAATGTTAATTCTCCCAGACCGGGCGCCAGAAATAAAAAATGACCGGCGCCCGGTACTCATTTTCCCCGTCTTACCGGGCGCCAAAAGTCAGGGACCGTAGGGTAAAAATCGCCCGGCGCCCGGTTAATAAAAGGATTGCATGTAGTAAATCATCATCCTGCTGAGTATTTTTATAACAAAAATATTCCTGTGATATCTACATGTACATGTGCATGCAGTCACAAATCACTGAAAATCAATTACAGAAAAACCACACAACAGACCTGTTCATACATAGGATATAAAGAGTTTTTTAATATTTTTATCTTCACTAAATTTATTCAAACACAAATTATGGACAGTAATTATACATGTGTAGTTTGCATTATTTAAACACACATTACATTTTGAAATACATAAAACACAAAACATGGCTAATATATGTAGGTGTTATTGTGAATTTTCACATGGCATCATTAGTGTGACTTCTTGTAGAGTCATCACCAAAATCTAACTAATTAAAAATAATGAGTTTATTTGTTCTTCATGCTCACATTGACATAAAGAAGTTTTGAAACACAACACACAGTAAATATCACCACACTTCTTTTACATTTTTTCTATATACAATGTTCCTTCAACCTATTTTATATTATTATCTTTTGTGTTCACCCTCTTCACTGTACAGTTGCAATACTGATTTCTACAAGAAACGTTTCCTTATTTTACCTTGTGTGAAAGAGCGATTAGCAGCTTGTTTGCCTCTAAGCACATGGATGTAATTTCATTCATGCTGAGAAGCTGTTTAAGAAACAGAAAGCCATTTCCTCCATTTCATTAAATATTCATTTCATCACATATGTTTGCTGTTTGGTCCCTTTATACAGAAATGTTATCTTAAACACTCTACAGATTTAGTTATTTCACAATTACATGTAGATACTTAAATTTATTCATTTTTCTGCATCATGTTAAAGACCAGAGAAGCCAGTGGTTCGTGGAGCTTGGCTAGAAATTTCAGTCTTGTAATCCTTTAGTTCATTTGACCTTTCAACTTTCTAACAATTTGAAGGAAAAAAATGACATTCTGGTCCTGTGGTCCTTTGCCATTGTCCTTCAGTCTTCTGTTCTTCTGTTTATATGTCTTGATCTTGGGAAAGTTCTGTCTTGTTTACTTCTACATCTAGAGGTCTACATTTTTTTCCATTTTTTTAAAACATACTTTGAATAGTTTTGAATTGTATCTAGACAACTATTTCAATCATGTATACCTTGCATGCATTGTTTTATTCGATGGGATTATTAGATTGGATATTTCTTTTTCCGGGGGGGGGGGGGGGGGGGGTTAAAGTCCATGGGATATTTTTACATAGTTAGTGCAGTGAATATTTCCCTTCCTAACGAATCCTAATTCTCCTTCTCTACCAACAAACCAGCTTTATTTGATTGATGATGACAACTGAATGTAAAGTACCCTGGATTTACATCATATCTATCTCTCCCAGTTTTCCCTCTCCCAGTTTTCCCTCGCTGTCAGATCTTTTTCTTCAAAATGTTGAACCAAAAAAATGCAAAGAAAATAACTGAATATGTTTTGGAGTTTGCAGATTTTACTTCCATACAAGATGGAGTTTTTGTATCTAAAAAATGAGGTTTGTGAACTGTGTGAGACACCAGTATGTACAGGTTGATCTCATTAGCCTTGATTAGAACAAAATGTAAATAATCAGTCCAAGAAAAATTGATTCACAGTTGATTCTTCCCTCCTGGTTTCCTTTTTTTAAACTCCCTCATTTTTTCCATTGCTTATTTTTTTTATAATAAATAATATAAAGAAGAATTTGAGGAAAGCAAGACACTTTGGTTTTTAAAAAAAAGTCATTAATGCAGTTTCTCCTGTTTGGAGCCTCTTTAGGACATGGTAAATTGAATTCATTATCTATGGAAGAAATCTTTTACTTCAAAATGTTTCAATCAGGAAGATAATTGAATTTAGAGACTTGCCAAGAACTGGAAGAAAATGAACTTCTTGGATTTTTCTCAAACTTTTACGGACACATTTTTACATTTTCTTCTACTATTCAAATCAAAGAGTTCCTGGGTAACTTTCAGACGTGATTTCCGTACAGAAGATCCTCACAGACAGTCGTGAATTCATTTCAAGTTTACAATGTACAAACCTATGTGATAGTAACTCATGTACATGTACTTTCAAGTTGCTGGCTTGGCTTGGCTAACCCGATTTAATGCTTGTGCATGAGGTAGCAGCATAGGGTGTAAATCTTATTATATGAGAATTATGGAGTATGGGAATGGACTGGCGGCTCCTTTAGAACTCCTAACAACTCAAACTTCAAAACAGACCAGCACAATCTGCCAATTATGTGAGTTCCGGTAATGAAGGAAGTTTAGGAACATCAAGTTTCACAAAATCAAACAAAAATTTACACAGAATGACCCTGACTAAAAATAAGTGACATCTGTCAAAGTATTGTGATAGGAATAATTGTTTGGTAATGAGGCAAACGAGATGTAGTTTTAGTGATTCTTTGCTTTATAGAATATAGATGTACATGTAGTCTTACAGAGGTGCTAATGGTCTAGTGGGTATGTCACTGGACTGTGGATCATATGGTATAGGGTTCGAGTCCCTCCACTGCTCTTATGTCCTTTGGCAAGACATAAATCTATATTTGCACTCTCCACCCAGTTTGTTTACTAGGAACCCAGTAGGATGCGAAAGTTTAATATGGTTGGATTGGCATGTATCGTGTGCCGATTAGCAATTGAATCAAATTACTAGGTAAAGCATTTAGAAACTTAGTTTTAGGTGCTATACAAATGTGACTATTATTATTATTTGTCTGAGTTGTGCAGCTCAGTATATCTATGTTCAAGCAAGTGGTTATTAAATCATTTTCGTTTTACAGTGTTTATTCTTATGATTTCTCCTCTTTTCTAAAAGAGCTAGTTATCATGGACTTCACAATGTAAGCTTACTTTACAATTATTTTACCCCCCCCCCCCTCTCAAAAAGGAACAGAGAGTAATATGGACAAAATTAAAGCACTTCAATTGTGAGATTATACAACTTCAGATTCGTGACTCTTCCGATCATGCCTCTCTTCCTTTCATTTTTCAATCTTCAAGAGATACCGTACTTTATTGAAACACTCCTGCATATGTGCATAGTATATACTTCATGGAGGCATATATATGTACATGCAGGCCTACATAAAGGTCTATGTTTTCACCATGTATTTACATGTACCCTTGTTTGGGCCACATGCCAGCAACACTATCTTTGCTTCAATCACAGGTAATCTCATTCCTCTAGTTTTATTGAATTTAAATTACATTTAGTATCCAGGTTTACTATTTTTGGTACAGGAAATGAAATCGCAAGTTTATGAATCTTTTAAATTACCTGCCTGAGCTTATAACTTTATTTGGAGTATATTACCCAATTTTAGTGAATGAGAGTTGAATAATTAGGCAAATTTTCTATTTAGGGCCATTCTCTAAAAGATCAGAAGTAACCAAGTTAGAAATAGATTATAATATAAAATGATTTTATATGACACTAACATTTTTTGCCAGCATGCTTTGCATAAGAGCACCATGTGTATATCGGGAGAGATCATAATGTACATGTATGTACATGTATTTGGTGTACATGGGAAGTTGTGAATTTGAACTTTCCATTGGATTCATACCAAAAATATTGTAGCTTAATATTGATGGTCTTTTTCCAAACCTGTATTGAAAATATTTTATTGGAAGGTGGGAAGCTGCTCTTGATGTTTAGATTATATTAATATTTTATAATATTAATCCTTTGTTAAAGATTTTAAAATCAGAATGTTTGAATACATTTTGTGTAAAATGGAGAATAGGTCCTACTATACTACAGTACTACATTGTAGGTAGTTACATGTATAGCTTGCACAGATAATCTGGATCCCATTTACATGTAAATGTATAAAATGTGGACAGAATCTAAACTTGATAATACTGGACATAGAGTGGATATTTATGACCTCTTCTCCAGATCTTGGCTACATTTATATTCAAAACTTGTTGTCATTCTGAGCATGCAGAGGCCACTAATAAATTTGATTTATGATATTTGGAGATGTCTCGGTGATGCAGGCATCGAGTCTCAATTGTCGCAGGCATTGAAGTCTCAATTGTCATTCAGAATTCATTATACCATTAGTTGTGAATAGCATGAATATTGCTCTGCCTATACAACGGCATGTAACCTCATTGTTCAACATGTGTGCATATATTCTGTAAAAAATCATACAGAATTTGATAAAGTAATATTATATAAGGTTTTATAATTATTTAAGGGTATGCTCACTCTTGATTAACTAAATATGATTAAGAGCAAACATATATAAATTATTAAATAATAATAGCAACAGCAATAATGAAGATGATGATGATTATAATAAACCAATATACATTATTATTTGTGATTTATAATTCAACCATGAGATCTTCACAATTGAGTGCATCTTCTTATACTTTCAACACCACGTTGCATTACATTTGCCTTTAAAGTGAGGAGAAGTTTTGGAGACATAGTTTCAAAGGGTATGTTATGAGTGAGTGCACAGCTGAGCTTTGAAATAATTCAACTACCGGTATTTAGAATCTCTGAAGCATGCTTGGATGGGATGAGATTCCTTCTTTATTCTTTCCGCCTGAATACTCACTTTGAAGTGTATTTGTTACAGCTTCCTGGTATTTCATTGCTATAGATTTTCTTATTTTTGTTTAATTGCTAGTGTTGCATTTTGCCACCAAACCTGTGTAGAGAACATGGACAAATATTGAAAGTATAAAGGGCTGTTGGTAGGTCCTATTGTTGGTGCAGATGTATGAAGAAGGGAACTTAATATCTAATTTCACTTTACAGCTTGTGTTTAATTGGTTCATTCCATTCAATGAGACAATTGTCATCTTTTAAATTGAATATATTCCAATCTACGATGTATACCAGACCAATGAGCTTTCAAGTTTTATACCATTTTCTGGATTCTAAATTGCATGGTATCCTTGCAACTGATTATATCTACTTTTATACTTGTTAGGCCTACTGTGTGTGTTTATTATTTGATAATGAAGTCCAGTTCAAGCTTGAGTTCAAGATTAATTTGATTGTATCCATGATTTCTGATGAAAAGAACTTGAATAAAATGATATGCAGGCTAACTCTGGCTATCAATCCACATGTAGGGTTTCACACTGATTTGTGCATTACCGGTACTCTTCATTCTTCAAAGAACTTTAAACTAAAATGCTTTCTGTCTCAAAAAGCTTTTTCACCACACATTTGTTTCATAGCAGCTAGACTTGTAGTATCTTGCTACATGTGTATATCAACTGAGAAATCGGACAAAACAGTATATTGTGGCTTGCCAAACAGATAGGGCTAAATGGGCTTAAACTTTACTGACAATCGAAAGTGGAAATGGTAGTGATCGGATGATGCATGTGTTTATACATGACATGGTTTCCCTGTTATGACATCCACCTGGCTAAATTCTATCCTTTCCTTTTCTTATGGATCATGACTGGAATCAGCTAGGAATGTCACTGCCTGCAATACATCATCGGAAATAAACTTTGACAGTGTTTTTGAGCTCTGAACAGGCAGGATGTTTTCTTCTAGATGGCATGTTGATGTGGAAAGAGTGCAAAGTTAAGAAAGGAGTAGAGGGAGTGAACGAGAGAGAGAGAGAGAGAGAGAGATGGGCGTGGGACTGAGTAGGAGGGGATATCTGTAAGGAAGTACATGTATTCTTGCAATGCACATATTTCTGATTCAATGAGAGAAGTTCCTTCATATTAAATAAAGTTCATATATTTAATATTTAATATTTAAGATTTAATTTTTATTAAAGACCTTTAGGAACTTAAGTAATTAGTTAGAGGATTACAGAATATAGGCTCAGCATGAAGCATTGTCAATTTTCTTCTTCATCTTCTTCTTCTTCTTTTTCTTTTGACCGGCTTCTAACATAAAGGTTTCTCAGTCATTTTTCAGAGATCCTCTGACAACCATTTGCTATTGTATAGCAGCATTCTACTTCTAAACTCTCTATCCTCATTTTTGGTCACAGAGGTGTTGAAACTATCTGTGTCTGTTCTAATCAAGACACAGTTAATGAACTAAGATTTCTTCTTCCATATTGCTCACCCAACCAGGGCACAATGCAAACTTGATCTCTAAATCCTTCTTCATATTTCTCTTTGACTCCAGATTTGATTACCAAGTGCTGCTCCATAACTCTACGTTCTGCCTGGTGCCGCGAGGGCGTCGCCTTGGATCATTCCGTTTCTTAGAGTCTCTGCAGGCTGCTTGTATTCCTATGCTGCTAAGCAATGGTTGGGAGCTACCATTCTCAGAGGTTATAGACTGGAGTAAAGCTGTCGTCTTCGGAGATGAGAGACTTCTATTACAAGTATGTATATCTATCTTTGATATTAATAACATTGACCTTGTATAGCGCATGATGATTAAAATATGATTCTCCATGTGTTTTCGGAAGTTGTATATGTAAACATATAAAGAAAAGTACAACATTGCTACAAGAAAAGAAAGGTCTTCAAGGCTTTCTTAATCTTTCAAGTTCTTTAGTCATCACCATTTTCATTTTCATTTATAAATAATATGGCTTTTGAATACCGGTAATTCTTTTTTTCCAGTAACCCCTGGATCCTGAATTAATCAATATTTGCACACTATGCCAAGTTTTGTTCATGTTATGTTGTTTTTTTTAACAAAGGAAATTACCGGTAATGTTATACGTGGGATGTAAGCCGTACTCATAATAAAGAACAAATTAATAGCAGTACCCCTTTTGGTTCTATGAATGCTAAACAGGAATTAACTTTAATTGTTCTCCAGGTTCCGTCCATTGTAAGGTCTATCACTGCCGAGCAGATCCTGTTGCTAAGGCAACAGACTCAGTTCCTGTGGAACAGCTACTTCTCATCCACCGAAAAGATAGTTCATACTACATTAGAGGTGAGTCCTTCCTCTCACTCAGTATGGACCTGCTATGTCATGCTCTCAACCATCCTCAAATAGTCATTATGATACCCAATATATCAAGAATCAAGCAACTTGATTGGTCAAAAGCTATACAAAAATGCTTGATGTCAAGGCTTGAACTTGAAGCTTTATATTTTGTTGATTGCACCTTGACATATGTCTTAAAGCCATTGACCAAGGTATTTGTGAGCAATGCTGCAGAACAGGCCTTCTACCAATTGCATTATTTATTTCCAAAATTATTTCTGATATAAAATGTAACCAAATTACCTAGTTGGGACTGAATATTTTCATCCAATGTTCAATTATAGGATGGCAAATGAAATGAGAAAGCTATTAAATAGCCTAAGAAATGATCTTATGTTGAAGCATAAAGCAAAGAGAGTAGTGCTGCCATGTTTATCTTTGTAATAATTGTGAAAGACATACATAGTTCAGGTCTAATCCTTAGATCACACTTTCTCTGTTTCTTTGTATTTTTTTAAGCACATTTTATATTTGATAAATGTTGAATGGACTTGAATTGATCTTGACTGATTTAATTTGGAGGCTATAGTTCTATTTTAGGATAAAGTCGGCCCTATCACCTTTTAGGGCAAGTGTCTTGTTTTAAAAGTCCTAAAAATAAGAGTAACTTTTTAAAAATACTTTCACTCCTGCAGTATAGTTTGACAATGTATGGGTTTCCTTTGAAAATAGTCAATATTTATGAATTCATCACTATTTACATAATGCAACTGGAGTACATTTCCTTTTCAATCCCCATAGTCCCAATCATAACAATCTGTGTTTGTAAATGCCATGCACAAGGCATTTCTTACATACATGTACTCCTTACAATAAAAGTGTTTTTTAACCTGCAATGCACTGCAGGAAGTAAAGACACATATTGACCTTGCAAAGAGTAGCTGCATAGTTGAGTGTAAGTGATCGTGTTTGACCTTTGACCTCGCTCCCATTCTTTGACTAGCTTGGGGAGGGGTGTATGTATGATCAGTGTTGAGGTTGGTGTAGGGGGGCAGGCTGCGAATATTTTTTTTACACGCTAGCCTGGCCAGTTTCTCCGTAATACTCCTAAAAGTGCGCTGGTGGTAAAGCCTACATGTAGGCATGCACTACCGCAGTTTAACTTGGTTTCTCTCTAGCTGAACGTTCGTTCGTTCGTGTCTCCTTAGATCAAGATTAATGTAAAGTTCCTAAATTAAATTAAAATAAATTAAGTTTTTGAATTCCATCGCCCGATTGGCTGCGGTGGCCGTCTCATTTACAAGGGCCAGCTATGTCTTTATCTGATGATTGTCATGCATGATGTATCATCATGCACCTCGCATGTAGGCTGCTAGACTAATATTAGTCGTTTCCATGGTGTTTATCATAGAAATGGCCAGGCTAGCGTGTAAAAAAAAATTGCGCGGGCAGGCTAGGGAAATGTTAGTCCAGATTCTGGCCGGTTTTTTATATTGTATTCCCTACAATTGATTCAAGCCGCCGAAGATGGCTTTATCAATGAACTCATATTTATATGCTCACCTGCCAAGCCTAAGCACCGTCCACTAAGAATTCAAATTTCCTGACCAGATTAAAGAATATTCTTATTTTTTAAGATTTTTTGTCAAATCTAGGATAAAATGTTTATCATAGTTTTGAGTTGACGTGATCCCAACCATTTTACCAATGGCATCCAAAGACATATATTGATTTTAATTTTCAACTTGTGCTAGTGTGATCGGAAGTCGTCCAAATTTAGAAAGAAAGGCGAGTTAGTCCATTTTCATAATGGCACCAATTTCTGCTAAGGCGAGTAAATTTGTCATGGTCTCCCTCTGAAAAAAGATTAAATAATGAAAATAACGAAATAAATTTAAAAATCTAGGGGTAAAACATTAGTCTGCGAATGCCTTCTTTTCAGAACTACAGGAGGCTAGTGTGATTCCCGTGCAGGAAAAAGTTAGAGTGATACTTATTTTCCCTCAGAAAAATGAACCTTTTTAGATACGAGTTACAAGTTATGTTCCTGTATGGTATTTAGATTATTTTCTACCTCACATTGGTTTATTATTTCTCTTGAGGAGGAAAAGATTTCCCAGCAGCTTAGTATTACTAGCAACCTTCAATTTATATTTTAAAATCAAAGATCTTGGACAAAAACCTGTATCTGACCTTTTATTCAGAGACTGGTTATGCCTGCCCTGTTCACCTTTATCCATATCAAATAGAGGAATGATAAAATCAGACGTGTTCTTAAAAGAGCTGCAGTTTTATATGCCATTGGTCCTAAAACTACTTCACTAGGCTTCTTTTGAACAATAGTCATGACCACACTCGCCTTACACCCCTGGATGATGTGGTTTCAATGGTCAAGCAATCGGTCAAGCGAAAAGTCAATAAGTTATGCATGAATTACAGGAAAGGTCTCTCGAAACATACAACCTGATATTACCCACCTTTACCATACTGTACAATTTTACATATGATATTACCCACCTTTACCTTACTGTACATATGATATTACCCACCTTTACCATACTGTACATATGATATTACCCACCTTTACCATACTGTACATTACCCACCTTTACCATACTGTACATATGATATTACCCACCTTTACCATACTGTACATATGATACTACCCACCTTTACCATACTGTACATATGATATTACCCACCTTTACCATACTGTACATATGATACTACCCACCTTTACCATACTGTACATATGATATTACCCACCTTTACCATACTGTACATATGATATTACCCACCTTTACCATACTGTGCATATGATATTACCCACCTTTACCATACTGTACATATGATATTACCCACCTTTACCATACTGTACATATGAAATTACCCACCTTTATCATACTGTACATATGATATTACCCACCTTTACCATACTGTGCATATGATATTACCCACCTTTACCATACTGTACATATGATATTACCCACCTTTACCATACTGTACATATGATATTACCCACCTTTACCATACTGTGCATATGATATTACCCACCTTTACCATACCATGCATATCATATAAACTACCTTTATCATACTGTACATACATGCATCTCAGTTTGTTATATTCCGTGTGGGTGTAGAAGCTAAGCCCCATGTCATCTTATATTCTATAAGAGAAAGTCTTAATTTGCACCTTTAGGACATGTAGCCTGGGAGGAATACTGAATTGAGGCAGACATAATGTAGAGTGTGAACTAGTTAATCATTCATGGGTCCTTTAACTTTTCAAGCCTCGCGTCATCTCTACTCTATAACACTAAGTTGATTCATGTAGAAAGCTATATAGCCACCCAGTAGAACACAGAATCACAGATACAATGTATATTGCTCAAACATCTGCAGCATGATATTGCTAAGATTTATGTTGAACCACATTATTGTTCACAAAATTATGATGCAAGTTTATTTGAGAGAGAGAGAGAGATAGACACATAGAGAGATAGACAGAGGGGTAGATAGATATACTTTTCCCGGGTCCACACACAACAAATTCATTGTAGAACTATCCCGAAACGGTATAGTTACTGTTTCGGGATAGTTATACGATGGAATTGTTTGTGTGGACACGCTGTAAGAGATTTACAGAGAGATACATAGATAGAGTAGCATCTTTCATAGGGGTCTTAGGAGGCATTTTTCATTGGCTATGAGAAGAAGTTAGAGACTTTTTGAAGAATAAATGAATAAACGTTTGGAGATTTGTCCAATATGAATTCAATAATTGATGTATGAACAGCCTCCATGCTCCATGAATGTAATTGAAGTGTATATGTGAACACGACAGAGAAATATGATTGAGTGATGTGAAGTAAGCCAGGGAGGTAGATCTGGCAACTCCTTGATAAAGCCAATTGGGATTCATGAATAGCAAATTGTGCATGATATACTTTAACACGTAATCTCATGAATAGTAGAAGATGAAACGATGGAACTCTGAATAAGAAAATATGGATGGGAAGAAAGTGATGGACAGAGTGGTGAACATATGAATTCATGATATGAGAAAGAATTTTCATTCTCTTCCCCTTTTTTGTCCCCTTTTTCTTTATTCTTCCATTGTGCCTCCTTCCAATCACTTTCATTTGTTATTTACTGGTATATAATTTCTCCTTTATTTTTACATTTTCTGTCTTCTGTCATATTCTCTTTGGAAGGGGTGTCATTTTTCCTTTTTCTTGAACACTCAGTTTCAAAAGCTTGTATCATAAAACATGATAAATAGAAACATCAGAGTGAAAAGATTTGGCTAAAACTCATCTTAAAGTTTTGTTTATATATGTACTTGGATTGGTTTCAATCCCCTCCCCCTCGTACTTGAGCGTTACGTTATATTTTCAAGAAGAGAGGAAAAAACACATTTTGGGGAAAGTGAAGAAAGCAGGCAATGACTCACGCAGCTAGGTGATATTGGTTGCCTAATTTGTGTGTAGGAAAGACAATTTAGAGTCATGAAGAAAACTCATTTTGAATAGTGAACAGTGACGAGTCATCCTAATGGATAATACATGATGAATGATTTCATAACCTACCTCTACACGGTAGCCTGCTGTAACCCAGAGCAGTGATGCAGCAAGCAGTGTTAGGTTAACCAGTTCTTAACTTTCTATACATGGAGCTCTTTATTTCTTCTTTTAATTGTTTTTACAAATCTTTGTCTTGTTTGTATTCAATTTTCTTTTCAAGATGAATTATTTCTTGTTCTATTTACCAAAAAGTAGATGCATTCATTAACAAAAAAACGTCATAGGAGCTTATCCCAATCATGAGAGGAATAATGTGGTATGGATGTGCATATAACCAGTTAATTTTAATCATTATTTAGCCATTCATATGCCCAATCTTGATGAACAAAGTTTCATTGCTTATCTTATGTAGGTCCAAAGATATAATTTGATCCCATTGGTACCCTCACTACCCTGCATTATTTGTGTAGTTGTTTGTTTTGGAAGCAGCAATAATTATTTTTATCATTGTTTAGGTCAATTGGATTTGTATGCAATGTAATTACATCATCATTGTTGTAGTGAGCTTAATTATATGTATCTTATGGTAATTTGAGTCATTTTCTGGTAGTTCCAACATGTTACGTATGCATTGATTGTCAGATTGAGGACATTCTAATGAGAGGAAGGTTATACAAATCCATTCATAAAAAGGTTGCATAGGCCCAAACAATCATTGGGTAGTAAAAAGGGTGTACATATGGGATGTTGTATAAAGAAAATAGTTTGGGAGGTCAGTTTACACCACATATTTAGTATTCAGAAAAATGTTGAAATTTTTTTAACTTTATAATTTTCAGATGAGAACAAAGAAAATCTTTTCTCAAAATACATTTATAGTCTTATGATATCTTAGGGTAGTCTGATAATCCTGAAACGTTGTCCTAAATTATTTTTTGAAATACATCATCTTTTTCTTTTGTTTAAAAAGTAATATGTGATAAACATAACACTTTTTTATTGTTTTAGTTGTATTTACCTTCGCATAGAGAGACATCCCATTCTACTTTGTATTTTATACATTCATCTTTATTAGTATTAAAGGTAAAGACCAGTATTGGAAACGCCCTAATTTCAAAAAATGAAATGGAAGCTCTCATTACCAATCATGTGAAAGAATATGTTTTGACTAAGACATGATGATAAAAAATTTGCCGGGAAACCGCCTACTAATTCATATATTTGGTAAATTTGTTTCTCTCATGGTCTTGTGAGAGATATAGGGTAGTCCCATATACATCTTTCTGTGTATAGTGCTTGTAACTCTACGAAGAATGGGCCAAATTTCTTATCATTTTGATGATTCCAGAACCTTGCAGATGCTAGATGCTAGATGATCAACCTTTTCTGATCGCAGGGCTCGACTTTATCGGGAGCCCGGTGGCCATTGGCTCCCTGAAACCCCTGCGGGCTCCCTGAAAAAGTGCTTGAGGAGCCCGGCTGGCTCCCTAAGTTTTTCTAGTATCAGCCACGAAAAATGCTGTTTCTTACCAGCACTTTAATCCATGTTTTAATCCATCTAAAAACCCAAATTCCGCAGTCAAAATCATGAAATATGCGCTAGGCATTCCAAGGCACACTTGGCTCAACTCCAGCGCGAATAATGAGTTGCAAAAGAAAACACATCGAGATCAGTGCAGGAATGCCATGCATGATAACGTGATATCTCCGCACTCGTAACGAGTGCGCAATACATGCTGCATTGTATGTCGGTGCACTCAGAGAATGTACACACTAAGACAAACGCACGTGGTCGCTGCGTTGCCAGAGCTGAGTGTATGTTTACGTCGACTCGTGTTTGTGATACATGTGCGTTTGTGATCGTGAGTGCTTATTCTTCAGCGTGCGTACCTGGATGGACTTGATTATTGTTTGAACATAATTTTACGAACTACAAACTTCAAAGGCGTGTGTAAAAAGGGGTTGATTGTTGTTTTGTGAACATATGTACGAATTAGGGAGATTCGTGGCTAATCGTTAAAACGGCGTGTATAAACGGTCAAAGGGACTGAAAAGAATAAAATATGGAATAAAAAAGTTTGACTTGAATGTCGTTGGACTAACTTAACGGCAATCAATAAATGAATTCACAAAATGTTTTTATTGTAAACTGAAAGTAATTTAGCCTTCCATGGGTTGGCTGTCATATAGTAATACGTCATTTGATTAATTTTAAAAAAAAAAAGTATTTGACTATTTCAATCACGTTTCGTCTGCTATTACGACTGAGCTTTTATTTGCAGCTGAAGGGGGGGGGGGGCTTGAATAAGGGATCAGTCATATTTTGATGATTATAAAAAAAGGTATCGTGACGGTGTGTTTTAATTTTTTAATAGTTAATGACCATTATTATGACCACAAAAAAAACGTGATAAACTTGGGCTCCCTGAAACCCCTGCGGGCTCCCTGAAAAAGTGCTTGAGGAGCCCGGCTGGCTCCCTAAAAAAAAAGTAAAGGTCAGGCCCTGGATCGATTCCACAACGTTTCTTTCATAATGCAATCGCATGACCATTACTGGTCTTTACCTTTAATGTCATTTAAAATGTGTTCCTCTAAATCTTTATTTCCTTAATAGCAAACTACCTGTGGGCCAGAGTTGTCCTTCAGAGCTTTACCTTATTTCAGGACATTTGTTTGTTCTCATTACATGTTTATAAGGCTAAGCCAAATAAATAAAAAATTCACTACTTCTATGACAATGTCAAAATATACACAGACATGAAAGAACCTGGTATGCACTGTGCCCACCCCCCCCCCCCCCCCTCACTCGGTGTTATTTAGGGTTTGCATATGCATGTTCCCTCCTTTTGAAAACACCCCCCTAAGTCTGGTATGTAAAGTCAATACGGGCCGGACTTTGGTGCGTGAAAAGTACCCCTTTACCAGACATTTTGGGAACACGCATGGTATCCCTCCGTTCACGGAGTGGGGGGGGGGGGGCGGGGCACTGTGGTACATTCACGATGCAGGATACCAGAGTTTGCTCAAATGTTGGCAGTGTGTGGTTGGTTCTTAGACCAGATCTTTTACCAGAGTTTTATTTTGATTCAAGTCTTACGTTTTAATCCAATAAGCAAAACGGATAAAGGGGAAATTTATTGGAACCAGCTGTGCTCACCACTAGTTCATCTTCATTATCAAAATAAAGAGCATGTACATGTATTCCTGATACTGTATGTATGTATGCTCATTTTAAATCAGTGGGAAGGGAAAATCCTTCTAAATACCTCAATTTAGCTATTTCTCAAATGAATTTGAGTCTGAAAATTAGATTAGTATCAATTGCTATCACAGGTTGTGAGTCTGACAAAATCATTGCAGTAATACCTGTGTCTTTGGCCTAGAGGTTTTATGGCAACATGTCACATACTGGGTCATGTGTATCCCCGCTTTCTACGCTTTCTACGCTCTCCCCTCCCTCCATCATAGAGGCTTACCTCAAAGAAAGCTCTTTATAGAGCTCTACAAACCCATGACCTTTGAGCAGTATGTTGCTCTGTTACCAACGAAACTCCCCACATTTAGTGAGTGATTCTTTCCTCACCTTCGTCTTGATCATGCCCATAGAGGAAGCCTGCTTATAGTGATTACTTCTGGGAGTATCGAAAGCGCTAAAAACAGGCACATTCTGTAGTACAGGCGTAATCCAGCATGTCAAAAAGGGATTAAAATGATTGGTTATTTACAGACCATGTTCTTATTTACTACTGTTGCTTCCTCCATTGCTCGTACTAGTACTCTGTAAACATTCACCACTAATTCTATTACTTGTCTTTTAATATCATGAAACTGAATAATATGTCCTAATAAATTTACTATTTTACTCTCGAGAAATTGATACACATTGTAATTGATAAATTACATAAACAGGAAAACAGTTATTAGGCTAATCTAACAAAGACTTCACAATTTACTGTTTCATGAAGTAAGTGGATGGCTATAGTGAGCAAAGTATGTCATTGCTAAATGGTCAAGAATTGTCAGGAACAAAAGTCCAAATAGCCTCATATAAATGTCTTTAGTTTAACGAATGTTTCTATTTCCTTTGTTCCCTTCCCCCTGACATACATGTAGATCATCAAGGAGAGGGTAGAGAAACACCTTGCTCGTCAGGACTACATCTGGAACCACCATCCAGGAGCATTGTCTATCTTCAGCGAGTATTCGTCCAGTCTCCAATCATTCCCTTTCTACACCCTGGCAATAGGGGCTCAACCATCTGAGAAGTTTTCTGCTCTAGTCTTAGTACAGACCCCACCTATCTCCATATCAGCTCCACTCATGAAACTTCTTGTCAATGTAGGCAAGTCTGCATATGCTCATCAGGTATATATCCATTGCTTTCTCCTTTAATATCTCAATTAGTTCACTTTCATTGTCAACCTCTCTTGGCCTATGTTCCCTGTTCAATGTTCGGTCGTTAATGGTAATGCAAACTCTTGGTACAAGTTGGAGGAGTTTAAAACTTTTGAGTACAACCCCTTAAGAGTTTACTCTGAAATGTTCTTAAAAATAGATCACCGCTTTAGTATTCAAGTTTTTGATTATTTTATTGGATATAGCTGCTGCAAAAATACATTACTTGTCACATAAATATGTTTTTAAGGTAAAGCGTAATTGGGAGAGTGCTATATATAAAGTGGAAAACCGGTTGTACAGACACACCCAATTGTTTGAATTAAAGTCTGCTTGAAGAAAGGGGTTATTGCTTCGGTCTTAGATCATCTAAATATACCAAGAAAGAAAAATATATTGTTATGGTGTTGACCAATGCTGTGAACTAAACACTCTGCCCTTTCTCTTCTCTGTTGTTGTAGATTGTTGTGTTATGGCAGGTAGATAGACCCCTCCCACCGAAGTCCAGATGGCCCAAGCTACAAGTCCCTCTTATAGTCATTGAGACTGATCTCAAGGTAAAGTCCTCAACACTTACTAGGTGTATTACCTGTATATCTTAAAGGTTTATTGTGCGAAAATAATGTTCACTATTTTATTAAAGGCACTATGTCCCATTTGCAGGCCAAAAAATGAAAAGGTTAAATTCCAAGGGCATTTGAAAGATAATACTAATTTAGAGCTTCCCTAAAGAAAGTGGGGCTTGAAAAAGTCTTCAAGTGGGAAAATAACGACTATTTGTTGTCAAATCGACTTAGGAGCTATAGAGCCAATAAGTAATAGTCTTGATTTTCAGACCATTGTACTGAATGGTCATACGTTTTATGCTGCGCAAAGATTCAATCAGTTTAATTTTGGCCATCACAAGAAGTGGGTTATTGATGTAGACAAATGCTCATGTACCCTTTACAGCTCATTTTATGTATGTTATTACCAGAGAAGAAAAAAAGCCAGTCAGTCACTCAATAGTGTCTGACAGTGAAGTTTAGCAAGTTAACAGGTTTCCTTGCATACTTTGAATATTAGGATACTGCTAACGTTTAAATTTCACAGATAGGACATACATGACATATTCATAATTCCTGCAAAGTTCTACAGAATTTGAGGTTGGCTGCAAAAGGGACATAGTACCTTTAAATACTGGTATTGATCAAGATGAACAGACCAAGAATCACAGCATTAGATAGTTCTAATGGTGATTGTAATGATGTTGGTGATCATAGGTGTAATAGTAATGGTATTGTTGGTGGACGTGGCATGGTGAGGGTGGTATAAGGGAGGGTTGAGTTGGTGATGATTGTTGAAGTGGTGCTAGTAATTAGAGATAGTGGTGAAGTGATGGACGAGGTTGTGGTGGTGATTAAGTTGCTGGTGGTGATCTGGGTGGGGGTTTTAGTCAGGTACTTGCCATAGTGATTTTAGTGCCAAAGTTTGATGTAGAAATGGTTGAGGAGGTGAGTTTGATGTAGAAATGAGGTGGTGGTAATGGTAGTATTGGTTGTAGTGAGTGATTTTAAAGAAAATAGAATTCTAATTTTTGCAAAGACTAGTTAGCTCTGCCAGTGATGATGGTGTCACCATGTAGATAGTATGCTGAATGTGATGAATACACAAGAAATGAAAGTTCCATGTTACGTTACATGGATAGTACAATATAAGAACACAGAAGGGATAGCATGAGGAAATTTATTTTGAACAGAACAGTTTGTAAATTTTATTTGTGGATTATGTGAAAATAAACATGTTTGTTTTTCCTTTCAGTCCCTGAGCAGTCGTTTCTCACCTAACTCTGTGATTGAGATGGATGCTATTCTGAGTTTGGATGAAGATGCCCAACTCACTACAGATGAGGTTAGTATTCAGTGGAAGATACTTTGATGAGGGAGGTCATAAGACAGTGGTGTTGAAGTCACAGGATTCCAGGGTCATAAAGCCGTGCACCTTATGATGACTCTATGTGATATATGTTAAGATGTGCTCCGATGGTATGGAGAAACAAATTGGTTTTTATGTTTTATTTTATATAATATATATATAATGGAGAAAAAAATAAATTCTCTGTTTCTTTGTTTTACTTTCAGGTTGACTTTGCTTTCTCAGTATGGCAGACTTTCCCAAGCAGATTAGTAGGTTACCCTGCTAGAAACCATTACTGGGACCAAGCTAAAGGTCACTGGGGTTACTCGTCAAAGTGGACCAATGAGTACTCTATGGTACTCTCTGGAGCAGCATTTTATCATAGGTAAGCATGCTCTCTCTCTCTCTCTCTCTCTCTCACCCTCCCCCTCTCTCTCTCCCTCTCCATCTCTCTCTCCCTCTCCATCTCTCCCTCTCTCTCCCTCTCCATCTCTCTCTCTCTCTCCATCTCTCTCTCTCTCTCCCTCTCCATCTCTCCCTCTCCCTCTCTCCCTCTCCCTCTCCATCTCTCTCTTCCTCTCCCTCTTCATCTCTCTCTCCCTCTCCATCTCTCTATCTCCATCTCTCTCTCTCCCCCTCTCTCTCTCTATCCCTCTCTCTCTCTCTCTATCTCTAAGTCTCTCACCCTCACTCTCAGTTTCTTATCAAGAGGAACTGAAACTGGAAGAAGCCACTAAAATATGTGCTACTTCAACAATCTCTCCAAATGTCATTTATTTTTATCAGAGTATTGTTTTCCTGGCTCATGACCTATCCCATATAACATACACGTCATATTTCACACAAGAATGATTTCATCTTGCTTTTACATTTAAGTCTAGTTCTTTTGGAATTGGAATTAATATCTACTTTCGGCAACATTTTTAAATGAAACGATTATGAATGATTAAAAAAGAAAACATATTAATGAAATTCCTTCGGTTCAGCGGAATTTCCTTGCTTTCCATACAGTAACAATTTTAACAAACCCATATTTTGTGTTTTGTTTGCACAGGTACTATCATTATCTGTTCACCCATGTACTGCCTTCACCGTTGCGTGTCCACGTGGATCGCACTAACAATTGTGATGATATCCTTATGAACTTCTTAGTAGCCAGTGTGACGAAGTTACCACCCATTAAGGTAACACAGCGTAAACAATACCGTGATACGATGTTAACACCATCCACATCAGCACTGGCGGCTCGCTGGCTCAGCGCAGAACATTTCCAGCAGCGTCAGGAGTGCCTCAATCTATTCTCCAGTGTTATGGGTACCATGCCACTGGTTAGATCTCAAATGCGTCTTGACCCAGTCCTCTACAAAGATCCTGTCTCAAATATGAGAAAACGTTATCGAAAAATTGAGGTGGTCGACCCTAAACCAAGGACGTGATATTAAGCCCACCGTTCGTTGTTCAGTGAATCTCATGCAAATGGAAATGAAAGTACTAGAATGTTTTCATGGTGCAGAGTGCCCCATCATTGGATTACAAACATGTGGTTCATGTGCCAAACTATGGAGTGATCAAGAGTACTACTCATAATAAACCAACATGAATGTCTACTAATGGGACCAAGAAAGATCACTTTCTAATCTTCTTCCATGGCCAGCTTCTTCTTCTTCTCAATCGTGACGTATCATGTCCGCTAACCAATAAATACCTACAAGCAAAGTTTACAATCATTATGGAGAATCTATTCCTGATATTGGTACCACTTCAGAGAATCTCATTAGAAACTTCTTGGTGTCGTAGTGAGCCAGGATTAGAGGGTACATGTATATCTCAACCAAGTACCACAACATAGAGTATCTAGTATCTTCAACATGAGGCTCCTAAATAGATGTTCATTGCTAAGAAAGAATCCATCAATGCAAGCTGAGTACCGCGGTATAGACCAGCAAGATGGCAGGAGAGCAAGGCAGCTTAGAGCAAGGCCCTCTATGGGTGCTCCTACCCTCAAAGGGGGCTATATGATTAAGAACATCAGCAGTAAGCGGGACTTCACCTTCCAAAGTAAAAAGAGTTCTTATAAAGCATCCATTATGAGAGTAATGGGGTAATACTTCACTAAAATGTCATGCCAATATTTTTGTGTGTATTTGTTCAGCATTGGACAATTTTATGGATATGAGATCATTTTTTTAAGAGTTATGAAAAGTGGTCAGATATAAACTCATTCGAGCAGAGATATTTTTTTGAAAACCAGATGTAATCTATTCATGAGGTATTATTATGAAAATATTGAAAATATTGTGTGTGTTAAATTTTAAATGAAAGTCTTGCTTTTTTGTATAAAAAACAGATAACATATGAGTGAAAGTGAGATTAGAGTTTCTATATTTTTCTTGGAATAACAGAAGAAGTAGATTAGAGTTTTAGCTGGTTTTAGATGGTTTTAGCAGGGACATGGTGTTTACATGTATATATTGAGAGAGTGATGCAGAGAAAGAGAGAAAGAGCATGAGTGCTTATTCTTAGGTGTGGTTTTCAACATCCAAAGTTTTTTTCCTTAGTCTACAAATAACATATAGCTCTGAGTGCATTTAATAAGAGTAATTATCTAGTAAAGAAAGTATACAGTAAAGGTATTACTAAAATAACACTCTCTCTTAACCAATGATATTACTCATATTCATACTTATGTTTTATTCTACATGTAATCAAAAGGAGCTTGATCTTTAACCAATCATTCAAACAGTATACTGGTAGTTAGATGTGTAGTGATTTGATAAAAGCATCTTCTAATGAAAGCTATATCACAGACTCACTCAACATGCTGATTATACACACCTCTTTTGTTTCTGCAACCTCCATTTAGCTGTAAAAAATGTCAAATCTTGTTCTAGCAGCAACTCTCATTTATGAACTTGTTCAATTTACATGTATTTATAGTCACTGTTTTATGCTCATTTTCTTTGTTCTTTAGTTTATGTTGTTTTCTTACATTTATATGTGGGTCTGTCTAGTTTCTAGATGAAAATATTGTATAATTCATTTCAATTAACTAGATATGATAGATTCCTGTGTCTGTTTAATTTACAACTCACTTGATTACCTCAAGGATCAATATTCTTTGTTCATACTTGATATTAATGCATGTATTATGTAAACAACACAAAATCAATCTTAGCATGGGACCACATTTTATACACAGTATATACATGTACATTGAGAATGATTCACACAAAGAGACAATATGTGTTCTGTCATTACCAAATCACCAACAACTTTTGTTTTATTTTTAAAGTAGATGTTCATGTTCTGTTCTGGTTAGAATGTGTATTTTTACTACCACCTTATAGAAATAATATTACAGCTAAATGTCATATGCATTAATGAAGGGTAAGATATGTAAGGTACTCCTAACACTCAATTATTTGTCATTTTGATTTTATTTCTTTAAATAAATAATATGAATTTGTTACAAAGGGAATCGCTGGTAAGAATATGCAAGTGAATGTAATGTTTAAAATGTGTGGGACCATGTGGCGTATGTCAACAATGCTTGTATTTATGTTGCTACACTTAATCATCATATATTTTTAGCTTGTCTTGCAGATTTATTTCACTGTGCATTCATTCATTATATTAAGGTGCTAATCATAGATTGATCATTGCAATGTTTTCTAATTGAGCATTTGTTTTAGTGCTATAAATAGTTGCTATGCCTTCATGCAAACTTAGATACCCAAAGAGAAAGAAGTACAAACTATATGTGCATTGGTTTATTTATGAATGTTGGATGTGATATATTTGAATCATGTTTATTAAGGTGATAAGAATATTTGTGTGGATGATTTGATTCCTTCACATATTTTAATTCAAGAATTGTTTCCGATCATGTTTATAGAATATCCATTTATGTATTAATTTCCCTATTGAGTATTCTTAAAGAGATGATCTAACATTGGAGCTACAGTATTTAGATTGTAGTTATAGGGGTTGTGGTTCATGTAGTCCTTGTTGTATTATTATTTCTAAACAAAATTTGTTACAAAATTGTTGTACTTGAAACAGTTCAGAGTTAATTTGCTCCCATGTTTCTCAGATGATAATGTTTTTGTTCCCCCTTTTTCTGCTATGATAGTGTGTTAAACTCAGTCAGGATACAGGGTAAATGTTTTTTGTAACTAAAATATATTTGTATGGCACTTTTTATAGATTCATAGATCATTCGATGTCACCCTCTACTGTTTTCAAGTATATATGAATATCTAGGGTTAATTTTTAATCTTCCAATTCTAAGTCCAAATAATTGTATTTTAATCGGATCACCAGTTTTTTTATTGACATCAATTATTTCTGCACATATGTTTGTATGTATCCTACATTGATATATTTAATCCTTCTTTCCTTTTTTACTTTTTTGCATACAATAGTCTTTATAATAGAGTATTGGATAGGAGGTCATGATTGATATAAAGCCATTACATATCTTCCATACAGGGGTGATATAAGTACTTCAATATAAATCTGGGTTTAACTATGATGGGTGCTTGCATGTCAGGAGTTAATTCCTTATAGATACCAATATACATAGTTTTAGATTGTTCACAACTTTCTTACATGAATTGAAGAGTACAGCACACTTTGATAGGACATGGCAATGTGATAATGAGGTCCTGATGGAGATCTTACATGTAGCATCCATTGGAAGGCGTAGCTGTACATGCCAGGATGAGGGGCTCACTACATGTAGTTCCAAGAAAACAGCAGAAATGACCACTTATTAAACATCCAACTTGATAAAACTTCATAATAAAACAGCAAAATTGCTATTAATACAAGAATTGTGTTACATTCCTGGGTAACAGACACCCTTGAAGAGGACACGGCTGAAATAATAATCTTTGATTACATCATGGCAAGGATTGATGCTTTGTAAGGTACTATTTAACTCTTGGAAATACTGATTACATAATGGAGAGGATTGGTGCTTTATAAGCTTCTGTTTAAAGAGAAGGTTGAGTTCTGGTCATGCGATTGCATTGTGAAAGAAACGGTGTGGAATCGATCAGAAAAGGTTGATTATCTAGCATATAAGCATTGGTGTGTACTGCAAGGTTCTGGAATCATCAAAATGATAAGAAATTTGGCCCAGTCTTGGTAAAGTTTAATACAAGCACTGTACACAGAAAGATGTATACAGGACTACACGAACAGGTGGCATAAAAATTTGTCCCGATTTTTAAGATGTTACATGCTATATTTAGAATATTAAGGCATTTGAAGAGCTATGCTTTTCAGGAAATATTTTTTATTTGATGTTCTTCCACACTTGCATAATACAATGATAACGCTCACAAATGTTTCACCTCTTCCCAGAACTCAACCTTCTCTTTAACTCTTGAAAAAACAAGTTTTAACAAATTTTGACAAGAAGTAAGATTCCATGGAATTCCTCTGACCACACTCATTTTTAATGTAGTCATGATACACTGAATTACATACTTTTTACACCACATGCCTATTTTGTTCAATGATGCCATTGGTGGTTTACTGCCAACAAGTGATTTAGAGTTGCACTAAAAAGAAACCTAAGAACCAACAAATCATTTTTAGGTTTCATGAATATCTTATGGATTTACTTACCAACTACCGAATGTTTTTGTTTATAATACAATTAGTGACAAATTCAGCTACCAGCTAGAATGAAACTTAAGCTTTTAATATTAAGGTAGCATGTATACATTCTAGTGGCATTGGAGCAACTACATGAATGGACCATATTAGATGTTCACAAGGCTTAGTAAGATTTGATGAATATGAGCTCAATAATTTACTGCTAGCAGTATCCTGACCACCACTCACTTGTTACCTCTCTGATACTTTGTACAACATGCTCCCACAACCATTGCTTTGCAGTTATTTGTTAAATACACTCTACTACTCTAGTTACATCTACAAACCCTGGATCAAACAACATACTAATCCCAAACATAATCCCAAACATAATCCCAAACCTAATCCTATACATACATGTAGACATGTAACCACACCCCTATACTCTCTTTGTCCTTAGTTTCACTCACTGATTTTGCTACTTTCACTCACTGATTTTGCTACTTTCACCGCTCTCTTTCGCTTTATCAGATAAATGCTTTCAATAGTTATCTAATAGACGGTGCTACTTCTTGATCACTTTTGTACAATGCATATTTATATACGTATGTAAGTTCTCGGGCTGCATTAATTCCCACCCCTCTTAATGAAAGTGTTTTGTTTTTTTTAACTTTTGTACTAATACGGTATTCATTTTATTTACTAGTTGAAGTAATCTTTTACAGATATTTAGGGGGGTATACAGGTCTAACCATGAACACATCTGGCCATGGGAGAAGCATTTCATTTTAATGTCAATTATCTGCAGTACATAGGTCTTTACACATGACGTAATTTTGCAAGTTTTGGCACATTTGTGAACACTGTGAAATTTAAATCATGGCAAAATATGCTGGGTATACACAAGCTTGATAATGGGATGTGTTTTCTTTTGTTAGACTTGGAACAGTATGTCTATTGCAAACAGTTTAATTTGTTTTAATTACTTCATTGATTGATTCCTTGTCTAGGTTTGCATCATTTGAGCTGTCTGAGTGAATAGTGCCTTTAATGACATTACTTTTATCACACTTGTTAATAGATGTATGTTATACATAACAAGAAGAATCAATAATGGTGGCTTCTTGTATAGCACTCATGTCTGTATTATGCATTCATTGTATAATATCATTATAGTTGTAAACAAAGGTTGGATTAGTACATGTAGATGTTTATGATACATGCTAGTATATTTATATGTACAGAATGTATCAGGAAAGATTAGGTAATAGTCTAGTAATACACTTTGGTCTAGTCCCATCCTTGGTGTAATCATATCTTATTGTCCAGTCCAGTTCCTGCTCTAGCCTTCTCTCTTGTGAATCCAGACTTCCTTTCTACCAGTTAAAAGGTTGGAAGTGAATCTGATTGCATGCCTAGATTCTAAAAAGTCTTTTGTTTGTACTCTGTTTCCTGCCTCTCATAAGTAATTTAGCTTCTCTCCATTCTCCTTAAACAGGAAAGAAGAAAGAATTTATAAAAGTGTTCCGTCACTGGATATAGCTATGCTGCAACTGCTGACATGTATATTAGACAACCAAGATACTTATTATCTCTTTTTGCCAAGAATTAAGGAAAAACTCATTTTGTTACTTGTTGAATATAAAACCTTGTCTTAAAGCCAACAGTATTTGTAATGACATTAATAGGACATGTTTGTTTATGTTATACACTGGCAGATAAGGTACTTAATATTGTTATATATTATCTCTGGAATACAAACACTAGTCTCCTTGATGGGTTGGTTGCCATGGGGATGATAGGTTGCCATAGGGATGATATGATGTTGGCTCAGATATCATTCTACTGCAGAAGTACCGTAAGGCTATTAACATGCACAGCCATTTAAATCAAGATATGAGAAAATCCTCTCTTTTTTTTAAATATGATCAGAATATCACTTTTTTGTGGATGACAAAAAATCACTCATAAGTGTGATTCTTATTCTGATAATATTTTTTTTTATTTGAAAAACCCAATGCTCTCTGTATTACAATGACGATCAATAGACATGTTTGCCTCCCACTCGTGACAAGGTGCACAAAAAGTAAATGGTATTTAAAGAGAAAGTTTTAAATTTTATTGATGAACAACTTAAAGTGTCTCTCTTCAATGATATTCTTTGATTTAATGGTACCAATCGACCAATTTTAAAAGGTAAGAATTTAATCTGATTTTTATCTTGAGAATGAAGAGTGTTGACCCGGTAATATGACAATTGACTTGGATTCAATTGTAAAATCAGTTCAATCTCACTTAATGCTACAATTACTGTATGTTACAATGAGTTCTTTCTCTCAATAAGATAGTATTTTTCATAAGTTACAATTGATCGAAAAAGATACAATCAATTGTAACTCTTTGATACAAACCCATGATAATATACACAATTACACATAAACAGGTAGACAGGTTTGTCCATATTTTATCTTTCACATTTGAGTATTTTGTGGTTTTTTCTAATCAACAAATGTCCTTAAATTTCTTTTTTAACCGTGCTTGAAAATCTGCAGTGTTGCATCATCTTTCCATCATCATAACAAATTGTCTCAGATTGGTTTTGTGATTTATTCAACTGTAAAAGCAGTTAAGCCTATCATTAGCATGGTTGAATTATTTTGCTTACTACCTCTTTATCAAAATGATTATCATTATGTAAGAAGGGATTAATTGTGTATTGTGAAGTTGAAGAAACAACCATGCGACTCCATGCCCCATTGTGAATTTATGATCTAAAGACAAAAGTATTAGCTTTTCCAAACAAAAAAAGGCCTACACTTTGGGATGCTTGATTTCTATGTGTAGATGCATACATCCATAATTGTGTTTGTTCATATATAGCAGTACATATAGAAGTGGCCCAAAAGACCATTGATATTAGGTTAATTGCTATACTTATTGTTTGCATTCCTCTGTACATCTTCCGCATTATGAAAATAATTTATTTATGTGTATTTTTTATTCACAACCTGTGGGATTACAACAATCAAATGCATTAATGATATGTAGGTGTTTGTTTTTAAGAATGTATTAACACACAAATGTGATATTTTTCTTTGTATGTGAGAGAGAGAGAGAGAGAGAAGAAGAGAGTGTATTCTTACAAAGGTACTACAAGGGCATGATGGTGATTTATAAATAAAATAATGCTGTAAGGCATACGAAAGATGATAACCACTGTTTTGTCATGGTCTTTGTTCGGTTTTGTTATCAAGAAAGGAGAGTGATTAGATTCAGAGGTGACTTATAGCAAGGAGAGACATGTGAAGGTCTTGAAAGGAGAATGATTAGATTCAGAGGTGACTTATAGCAAGGAGAGACATGTGAAGGTCTTGAAAGGAGAATGATTAGATTCAGAGGTGACTTATAGCAAGGAGAGACATGTGAAGGTCTTGAAAGGAGAGACATGTGAAGGTCTTGAAAGGAGAATGATTAGATTCAGAGGTGACTTATAGCAAGGAGAGACATGTGAAGGTCTTGAAAGGAGAATGATTAGATTCAGAGGTGACTTATAGCAAGGAGAGACATGTGAAGGTCTTGAAAGGAGAATGATTAGATTCAGAGGTGACTTATAGCAAGGAGAGACATGTGAAGGTCTTGAAAGGAGAATGATTAGATTCAGAGGTGACTTATAGCAAGGAGAGACATGTGAAGGTCTTGAAAGGAGAATGATTAGATTCAGAGGTGACTTATAGCAAGGAGAGACATGTGAAGGTCTTGAAAGGAGAATGATTAGATTCAGAGGTGACTTATAGCAAGGAGAGACATGTGAAGGTCTTGAAAGGAGAATGATTAGATTCAGAGGTGACTTATAGCAAGGAGAGACATGGGAAGGTCTTGAAAGGAGAATGATTAGATTCAGAGGTGACTTATAGCAAGGAGAGACATGTGAAGGTCTTGAAAGGAGAATGATTAGATTCAGAGGTGACTTATAGCAAGGAGAGACATGTGAAGGTCTTGAAAGGAGAATGATTAGATTCAGAGGTGACTTATAGCAAGGAGAGACATGTGAAGGTCTTGAAAGGAGAATGATTAGATTCAGAGGTGACTTATAGCAAGGAGAGACATGTGAAGGTCTTGAAAGGAGAATGATTAGATTCAGAGGTGACTTATAGCAAGGAGAGACATGTGAAGGTCTTGAAAGGAGAATGATTAGATTCAGAGGTGACTTATAGCAAGGAGAGACATGTGAAGGTCTTGAAAGGAGAATGATTAGATTCAGAGGTGGCTTATAGCAAGGAGAGACATGTGAAGGTCTTGAAAGGAGAATGATTAGATTCAGAGGTGACTTATAGCAAGGAGAGACATGTGAAGGTCTTGAAAGGAGAATGATTAGATTCAGAGGTGACTTATAGCAAGGAGAGACATGTGAAGGTCTTGAAAGGAGAATGGTTAGATTCAGAGGTGACTTATAGCAAGGAGAGACATGTGAAGGTCTTGAAAGGAGTGTGATTAGATTCAGAGGTGACTTATAGCAAGGAGAGACATGTGAAGGTCTTGAAAGGAGAATGATTAGATTCAGAGGTGACTTATAGCAAGGAGAGACATGTGAAGGTCTTGAAAGGAGAATGATTAGATTCAGAGGTGACTTATAGCAAGGAGAGACATGTGAAGGTCTTGAAAGGAGAATGATTAGATTCAGAGGTGACTTATAGCAAGGAGAGACATGTGAAGGTCTTGAAAGGAGAATGATTAGATTCAGAGGTGACTTATAGCAAGGAGAGACATGTGAAGGTCTTGAAAGGAGAATGATTAGATTCAGAGGTGACTTATAGCAAGGAGAGACATGTGAAGGTCTTGAAAGGAGAATGATTAGATTCAGAGGTGACTTATAGCAAGGAGAGACATGTGAAGGTCTTGAAAGGAGAATGATTAGATTCAGAGGTGACTTATAGCAAGGAGAGACATGTGAAGGTCTTGAAAGGAGAATGATTAGATTCAGAGGTGACTTATAGCAAGGAGAGACATGTGAAGGTCTTGAAAGGAGAATGATTAGATTCAGAGGTGGCTTATAGCAAGGAGAGACATGTGAAGGTCTTGAAAGGAGAATGATTAGATTCAGAGGTGACTTATAGCAAGGAGAGACATGTGAAGGTCTTGAAAGGAGAATGATTAGATTCAGAGGTGGCTTATAGCAAGGAGAGACATGTGAAGGTCTTGAAAGGAGAATGATTAGATTCAGAGGTGACTTATAGCAAGGAGAGACATGTGAAGGTCTTGAAAGGAGAATGATTAGATTCAGAGGTGACTTATAGCAAGGAGAGACATGTGAAGGTCTTGAAAGGAGAATGGTTAGATTCAGAGGTGACTTATAGCAAGGAGAGACATGTGAAGGTCTTGAAAGGAGTGTGATTAGATTCAGAGGTGACTTATAGCAAGGAGAGACATGTGAAGGTCTTGAAAGGAGAATGATTAGATTCAGAGGTGACTTATAGCAAGGAGAGACATGTGAAGGTCTTGAAAGGAGAATGATTAGATTCAGAGGTGACTTATAGCAAGGAGAGACATGTGAAGGTCTTGAAAGGAGAATGATTAGATTCAGAGGTGACTTATAGCAAGGAGAGACATGTGAAGGTCTTGAAAGGAGAATGATTAGATTCAGAGGTGACTTATAGCAAGGAGAGACATGTGAAGGTCTTGAAAGGAGAATGATTAGATTCAGAGGTGACTTATAGCAAGGAGAGACATGTGAAGGTCTTGAAAGGAGAATGATTAGATTCAGAGGTGACTTATAGCAAGGAGAGACATGTGAAGGTCTTGAAAGGAGAATGATTAGATTCAGAGGTGACTTATAGCAAGGAGAGACATGTGAAGGTCTTGAAAGGAGAATGATTAGATTCAGAGGTGACTTATAGCAAGGAGAGACATGTGAAGGTCTTGAAAGGAGAATGATTAGATTCAGAGGTGGCTTATAGCAAGGAGAGACATGTGAAGGTCTTGAAAGGAGAATGATTAGATTCAGAGGTGACTTATAGCAAGGAGAGACATGTGAAGGTCTTGAAAGGAGAATGATTAGATTCAGAGGTGACTTATAGCAAGGAGAGACATGTGAAGGTCTTGAAAGGAGAATGATTAGATTCAGAGGTGACTTATAGCAAGGAGAGACATGTGAAGGTCTTGAAAGGAGTGAGATTAGATTCAGAGGTGACTTATAGCAAGGAGAGACATGTGAAGGTCTTGAAAGGAGAATGATTAGATTCAGAGGTGACTTATAGCAAGGAGAGACATGTGAAGGTCTTGAAAGGAGAATGATTAGATTCAGAGGTGACTTATAGCAAGGAGAGACATGTGAAGGTCTTGAAAGGAGAATGATTAGATTCAGAGGTGACTTATAGCAAGGAGAGACATGTGAAGGTCTTGAAAGGAGAATGATTAGATTCAGAGGTGACTTATAGCAAGGAGAGACATGTGAAGGTCTTGAAAGGAGAATGAAATTGTGGCCTGGAGAGGCAGAAGGAAATTAAGAGAGAGATGACATTTTTCAAGATTGCAATCAGGACTTTTTAAAGGGATTGGGTAACTTTTGTCTCAGATTCTGAAACAAAATCCTTGATTTAGCTCATGCAATGATAATTATAAACCTTTAGGTCAGTCAGGAACCCCATGACTTTAACAAGCCGACCGTCTGTCTTATTATCAAGATATTTATGATTGGAAATCAAATCTGTTGTATTCCTAACAGTTTTAATAACACTAGTCTATTGAGCCAAACAAGTATGGTAAAACCGGTCATTCAAAGATTTTTTACTTTTTTGAGGCACTTCATGATCATTTTGAAGCACAATTTTTTAGGGCTTCAATTTTACACCATATCAAAGACACTGATAACACATAGTGTTATATAGACACGGAAGAAATCACCATACAGAAAAGTGTAGATAAAAATTAACACATTTATTTTTTCAAGGTGATTTGTAAGTTTTATTTAAAACACTTGTGCAATTAAAAAAAAAAAAATCTTTCATTACACAGTTGTATATTTTGTAATCATCCGACATATTTGACAGCTTTACAATTCTGTTATAGTACATATTCACAATCCTAAAGAACGAAACATAACAGCTCAAAACTACAGAACAATCAATAGGAAATCCAACAATGGAGATAATGCAAGAATTTTCTCCTTAATTAATCAAATGGTCATAGTGATTTTGGTTTTTGGTTTTGGAAAGGGCTGGCATCTGTATTATATCGTCCAGTTATGTTCTTAAACTGATACTTAACCAGTGATTTTCCAGATATTTTAATGTAAATGAAATGGAGACGAGGAAATAAAGTCAATTCCATTCAAATACGGTATCACTTAAAGCCTAGAATTTCTTGGAAACGGTACTTCTGATTTTCGTAAACTTGGTATCAAAAGATAAACTTATGTTCCCTGGTAGAATTTTCTTCTAAACTGACTGATCTCTCCACTCTTCAGTTAAATCACTTGATGTTCAATTCAAAAGAAGAAATATAAATGTTGTCTGCATGATTGCAACTTATGATTAGCCACTTCAGATAAGTGAGAATGAGATATAAATTTTAAATACAATCCCTCTTAATATACACACTACACTTTATTAATATATACATCATAACTGACACAATAGGTAAAAAGTGCCCAGGCTCTTCATAAATATAAAGCAATGTACACTAATATTCATTTTCCCCAAGGCAATTACCAAGAACATTTTCAAGTCCCGGGTAAATAAACATATTTATATTTAGCTGACCAGACATCTTTTAAGTGTTAAACCAGGAAAAGGCAATTTGTGTGCATGCCAAAGGTTTTTTTTTTCTCAATCATTTCACTGATCTTTTTCACTGTTTTAATTTCTTTGCTAGAAAATGTTAACTAATACTTAAAAACTCTGCCCATGTTACACAATGTAGATGAGAAGAGATCCTCAGCCATGAAGAATATATGTATATACATATATATATGTTATGTTACATGGCCTAACTTTATTTCAATGAAATCATAGGAAAGGTACCGTAAGAATAATTATGTATCAATGAAATACCATATTTTCTGATACTGATTGTTTACATTACATGCATAATCCCACAAGGCTCATACAACAACATTAAAACTATATCATTCATATCTACCTCATAACAGTATGTCTTTAAAATTTGTTTCATTAGAACAATACTTCTGAGATATGTACACATTTCCATTCATATATATATATATATATATATATATATATATATATATATGTGGACCCACAACAATAGACCTTGAAGGGAGTTTTAAGTCAAAAAAACAGCTCTGTGATATTCATGAATCACGTTCCTAAGAAAATGTCAACATTTGCAGTCTATTTTGACAAATAAATGCTTTTCATTTATGAGTTTGATATGACATTACTTATAGTTTTCATCCAATGCAATTTTTACTCTCATTTCAAAAAGTCTTATGCATGGCAGACTATGAAAGAGATGCCACAGTACTAGTATATATTCTATGTACATGTGTATATTGGACAAGAGCCATGGTGAACACGTAAAAAAAAACTGATGCAACAAGGTTCTAATACTTTATTTACGGTTATGTTTTTTTTAAAGTGGGAGGTAATAAATAATATTGTTCCTTTAACAGGCATTATTTAATTTAACATAATTATTATTTTAATGACACATCAAGTGTCCAGATGGTAGACTAATACAGAATGGACTACATGCAGACTGCATTACATCCAAGAGAAATATGACATCAATAAGTTGTCTTGGCTGCCTTTTGTACGGTAGTGAGTACATGAACATGTGTAAATACATGCACTACATCATACTATTCCTTGTTATGTAAAGTAATGTGATAATAATGTTTTACAAGTTGTCAAGCCATCAGAGCCTGCTTGTTACTGCAGAATCCTCTTCTGAAGTTCATCAAGCAGCGCTTGTAATCATTTGAGTGAATTTGGGACCTTGGTATTTAGCTCAAAAAGAAAGGAGGTATCTTCATCAGAACTCATCATATCTGAGATGGCCCGGCATCTTCATCCTACATGATAGAATACTTGTATTCATATTTCAGCATGACAGAGCGGACATGTAGACATGGTTCGGATATCATTCTCATACGCCCTGTGTTTACATTGACTACACATCCAGAACTGATAGTCCAAGAGAGGGCGCCCTGTAACGATGCAGGTTGGGAACTTGGTGTCGCAGTTCACACACACTCCCAGTCTGGTATAGAAAACAAGTGAGAGATTCATGTGATTTATTTACCACACAATATAGAAAATACCAAAAAAATATATATACCTAGATGACTACTGAAAGAACATAGCAAATTAGGAAATCTTTACGTGGCATTCCTTGTCCTTATAGATAAACCAGATTTGTTATAATGTTCTTCAAATGAGAATGTTCTAAACACGAAGGAAGTTTTAGCAATGTGATTTGCAATGGTGAAGGTGCAGTAAAGATATATATAAGAATGCATTTCAATCAAATAAAAAGGAGTAGATTTGGAAGTAAGTGATAATACTTACGAGTCTGGAATGACGGTATCGCAGTTGGGACACTCCACCTTGTTACTACGAGCATCTTTGGGAGAATGCCTGATAAAACAAATAGAAGAATACAAGATGCCTTGAATATCTAAGAATCAATTATCATCATCACCACCAGCTCCATCACTACCACCATCACCATCACCATCACAACCAACATCATCATCACCACCAGCACCACCACTACCACCATCACCATCAGTATCACCATCACAACCAACATCATCATCACCACCAGCACCACCACTACCACCATCACCATCAGTATCACCATCACAACCAACATCATCATCACCCCCCTACTGAATGCTTACTTTGTAAAGATGAGTAAAGACAGATCCTCATACTGCTGTCTCTGCTCCACACTCAGTCCTTCTAATGTCTCTAGCTTGGAGAGAGCCTTAGAGCGGGTTCAAACGCTTTGTTAGCCACCACCACCACCATCATCACCACCACCATCATCACTACCACCATCACAACCAACATCATCATCACCATCCTTGTGAATGCTTACTTTGTAAAGATGAGTAAAGACAGATCCTCATACTGCTGTCTCTGCTCCACACTCAGTCCTTCTAATGTCTCGAGTTTAGAGAGAGCCTTAGAGCAGGTTCCAAATGCTTTGTTAGCACAGGAAGCTAGAGCCAAGATGGAGAAGATGTCTACAGGATCCAGGATGTCATCATACTCACGCAGATGCAATGCTGTCTTCATACTAGCATCAACGTATCCTACAAGACAAGAGAGATAAATGTCACACATTTGATATCCACAGGTCTGAAGAGAGGGAATGACACACTTCATACTAATACATGTATCTAGGGTATATTATCTAGAACAAGAGTACCAACAATGGTTATAAATATCTTCATACATACTGTCAACCTACCACCTGCTTTCCTCTTCCTAACACCCCATAGAATGCTGCAATTCCATAGTTCATTCCATTCAGACCAAGCGTTAACGCATTCCTGCTGAAGAGCATGTCAGGTCCCACTCTACAATTTCCATGTTATTACCTAATTGCAAACTGGTATATTTTCCTCTCATCTTGATAAATTTCAAGTACCGGTAAGTTAACAAAACACTTGTTCATGATCACATATCTTCCATCCAATTTTCAACACATTTATGTCAATCATGAACATTCAAGCAATATGCTTGTAAAGAAATATTTTCAGATCAGCAAACTGATCTGGGGCCTTTTGCATAAAAATTACCATTGATGGTAACTTTACCATCAATATTAACTACCATGGCAAAATCACTCAACAGTCAATATAATCAAGGTTTTGACAATCAATGGTAAGTTTTATGAAAGAAGGCCCTGGAGGTACATGTACACGTTAATATAGGCAATATAGGCTATAGTTCTCCTTAGAACTATAAGCTAAGAAAGATAACTACACACCCTCAAGAAAGATTACTGAGAGTCCTTTTCAGGACTCCTCAATCCTCTTTCTCTCTCTCTCACATGGTGCACCCGCAAGCCTACTGTATAATATAGGCAAGTAACTACTAAATTAGATATGAAGGTCACAACATTGATTTTGAAATACCGCACAAGGTTTGGCATTTTAATGGCAGAAAGCATTGATTGAAATCACTTGAATATGAGAAACCAATTAGTGATTACTTTGATAAAAGTCAGCCGCATACTAGGAAAGAGAAGTTGAATGTACCTTGGTAGAGTTGTCTCTGAGCAAGTAACATGAAATGATATGCCTCAGCTCCTCTCCATGCATTATCAATCAGTTTGGTGTCTGATGTAGCTAAGGCTTCCTCCTCTAATAGACCAGCTAGAGCAGAACTTGCCTGATGATGCAAAACAAAATCAAGTATTTACATTTCTTTTCAAGCTATTCGTGGATTGCATATATATTGTCTTGTATCAGTATCCCAATTATCTATAAAAAACATACTTTACATTGTCTTCAAATTTTATCACAGATATTTCATATTTTCTATCTTTCCATTTACCTTTTAATACCACAACTGAAAATTCTATGTTGTACAATATGGATCATGCTTTATATATAGCTCAGCTGAGAGAATACATACCTCTGTCCTCTTGCTTTTAGTCTTGAGTTTAGACTGGACCTTCATCTGCTCATGATAGTTCTCAATCTAGAAATAAATTTTTTAAAAGGATGAAGGTGTTTAAATAAAAATATATATACAACATGTAAGATAATGATAATAAGATATTTGTATACCGCAAATTGCAAATTGCCTCTAAGCGGTTTAGAAGGAAAATAGTTGATAAGTAAAGGTAAAGGTAAGTAAAGGTATACAGAATTTGCATTACAAGTGGCTTTAATTCAATATTAACATTAAAACTCTGCAAATGAAAATAATATATGTACATAGTTACAAATCACTTATAACCAAAATACAAGTAGTTCATAAATTGTCCTAATTAATAGTATCCTATGTTAATCTACAAGAAATATAAAAGGCAAAAGGTCAAAAGTTCTATTCAGGAACAAGACTGAAAAAGATGTGTTTTTAGCATTGTTTTAAATGTAGAGAGGTAGAGATGTAGTCTAAAATATCACTGATATAATACCAGGGGTAAAGAGCCAGGATTATTCAAAGTATAGGGATTATTTCAGAATTATCTGTGGTTTCAGCATTGTTCATCTTGTATTCACCTAGAGACACTTGGGAACAAATAATAAATCACAAAGAATCAAGTAATAGATGATCCTGCCCTTAAAGGGGATTTCCCCTACAGAGGAAAGTCACACAAATACAATAATCCTGCTAAGCTCTTAGTCTTTATCCATATTTAGGGAATAGACCAGTTCATGGTTAGCACATGTCCCAAACGACCCCGAATATCCACAGATCTTCAAAACATGAAGAGGTCCCACTTTATACATTTTGAAATATTCAATCCTACAGATATGGAGGTGCTACATACCGGTAATAGCATTTGTTTCCACTTTTAAAAGTATCCTTCCACCTGTGTATCATGGAGTGCACTGCTTGTGCATAAATGAATAATGATTACATAACTTTCATGAGCACGCATCCAGCTTTTTGTCTCAGTATATTTCACAATTTGGTCTGCAATGACCTTTATCGGCTCATGCTCAGACTGCAACTATGAACTGGCTTATGCTTCAATCCCTGCAGACTGGAATTATATTCACATGTTTTGACTAAGAAGGGGGGGGTGGTCATCATACACATGCCACTTATGCAAGGGTCACTCTGTGGCCTGGACCCACCCTCCTCAGAGGTCGCCAAATATCGACGTCGACTCGACGCCTAAGCCTGACCCTGACCTATTTGTTGTTGTAGTGAAGTCCTAACGTTCGTTTTTCTTCATTGGGTGAAGCTTTACTATACAAATTGATGAAATGTGTGAAGCTTTGACGAGTAATTTGTTTTTTCTGGTGATGTGACATCGAATCCAATCGGTCGCCTTGTTTGTTCAGGTGATGTGACATAGAAGCCACTACCGGTCGCGTCGAAAATATGTCGAAATCATGTCGAAATCGTGCGTTTCAAAACAACTATTTAATTTTTATTCCGGTCACTCATGCACTCGCAGAGTGATCGTCCTGAGGTCACCGAACTTTTCTCCAGCGAAACTGATTTCGAGATTTCACAAGATCGTTTTCGAGTAGTCTACTAGTCTCCTACACATAACTAGTTGCGTGAGTATTCGCAGTATACGTGCCTGAAAGGCCAGCCTCAAGTCTGGAAACGAGACTAGTAGCCTACGAGCTGTCGGTATTGTACCCAGCATGACAAAATAAACATGTTACTGTATCTTTGAATTGAAACCTGGTTGACTTGGTACTTATTGAGCAGTATGGAATTACTATCATGACTATAGACCATTGCAGTCATGGTCTACTATTATAAGTAAACATTGGTGGAGCTTGATTTCAAAACGTGAAGCTTGAAATATGTAATGGCCAATATGGTGAAACAGTGGTGAAGCTTGAACTATGCAAATGGCCAGTATGGTGAAACAGTGGTGAAGCTTCAGACCGGCCGAAAACTTACAAAAGTGAAGCCTCACCTATGGAAAACTGACACAAGTGAAGCCTCACCTATGTAAAACTGACAAAAGTGAAGCATCACCTATGCAAATAATTCAAAGGGTGAAGCCTGGACTAACACATTTGCTGATAAGAGTGATGCTTTGCCTTTGTTTTTTGTAAAGCACATGAAGTGATGGTGAAACCCTGAGGTTACAAATAATTGGCTCAGGTGAAGAAAGGTGATGACCTGAGGAGGGTGGGTCCAGGCCACAGAGTGACCCTTGCATTAATGAGAAGATTGAGAATGGTCTTACCAGCAATGCTCCTAGAACATAGATCTTCTTGGTCCTCAGTGGTTTGACTTTCTTCTTGCCTTCAGTTTCAGCAGTCTGTGCAGTCAAGGATACAATAAATGAAGCGTTATAATCATCATCACAATAACATTTAAACATCAACACTATCATCACTACACAGCTGCCAAATTTGCTTAGCATTTTAAGCTTTAAAATGTAAAACCCTGAATACTGCTCTGAAGAAAAAATGTAACAAATTGCTGGCATTCCCAACAGAAAATATCAAGATTTCTTAGTCGGAACTGAATTATACACCATCCAAAACTCATCATACTTAACATTAAAGAATACCACAATAGCCATAGATTTGTTAAGAATTGAAAAGCCTAATGATGCTACTTTTGTACCTCTCGTGATAAATGAATATATCAAACTTGCTATAATCCTAATCTACTTTGAATTTTAAGAATGAATAATGAGGTATGAATTCAATCCTTATTGAGATATCCATTAGTTTATAAAGCCTTATACACCTTCAGTAAAACTGTCTCCTTTTCTTTAGAGAGAGAGAGAGAGGGAGAGAGAGAGAGAGAGAGAGAGAGTACCAAGAGAACAGTCATAATTCCTACCTGGAACATAAGCTTAGCAGCATCAAGGTAATGATTAGCCTTGCGATACAGCTCAATAGCTTGAAGCGTTTTATCCTTATCCAGGAGATGAGCAGCATACTTGGCTAAGAGACTATCAATCTCTCTGATATGATGTTTCTTGGCTAACTCAACAGCCTGATCCCATTGGTTGAGATGTACGCAGCAATCTACAGCCTTCTTCACTTCATTACACTTCAGATATGCAGACACAGCCTCAGCACACATACCCACTGTCATGAACATAGATGCTATGTCCTGATATATTGTTAAAAAAGTAATATATGAGACAAAAATCATAAAATATTAGTTCCTCTTCCCAGCCTTTTCTTGCATCTTTACACATTTCTAGCAAGCAACAGCAATGACACACTCCTTGTCATCAATACTGTGCCAGACTTGCCTAGAAATGTATACATACAGACAGATATTAGTTTAAAATTGTTATTACAGAGAAGCTTTTTGATCTCCTTGAAATTCATAACAAGATCACAAGGACCAGGTTCCAAGTCATGAACAAGCACTCTTTATCAAGATTAACAATGTACAATTGAACCATGATTACAAATTTGTTGCATACAATCTTACTTTTGATATAAACATGGTGGCATGGTAAGAGTTAAGATTATTCAAGCAGATGGCACTAAAGAGATGATTGGTACTATAAAGAAAAGCATTGAAAAGAGACAATCTTGTGGGTTACTCTGATGTGTGGAAGATACAAGCTCTCTTTAATGCTATTCTTTGAGATGTCACTTATATGGTTTGACAATGAATGAAAGAAGTATGAACTTACTGGTAAGAGTAAGTGGTTCTCAGGTAATGCATCACTAAGCTTGTTCAGTCCAGCAAAGTCCTCCAGCATGTAGTAACACTCTGCTAATCTCTCCTGATTGTTACCCTGTAAAATCAATCACTTCCATCATTATCATTTCATTTCAACCAAAGAAAGAAGTTGGTATAACATCTGAAATGCATACTTCACAAAGATCATTCATTAACAAGTTTGAATTATATACCATTTGCTCAATGTAAAAAGGGAATAGGGGTCTGTTTGGTGCAAAAAAAACAGGATTTTGAACTGTGAAGTAACAGAAATATGAGCCAAAAATCACTTTTGATATTCCATTTAATGATAATGTATTTAAAAAAATAATATACAAATTCAATGTAGTTTTAAATGATAAGCATTCATAAATAAAATTCCCCTTTACAATTGCTTTCTAAATGAAACCTCTATGAATTCTTTCCATTCCCCAAATTTGTGGAAATTTCATGAACACACAAGTTTCTGGTTTTAAAGTAGATTGACAAGTGCTAAACTTGAATTCATGTGCCGGGCAATATGATATATAGTTGTTATATGATGAGATTTACCTGTAGGTAATAAGTGACAGCATTGGCCCACTTCTGTCTATCAGCATAGTAATCACCTATAGCATTCCAAGCTTGCTGCATCTGAACATCGTCACCACCTCCTCCGGATTTAAGAAGCTGTACTACTCGAAACCAATCACCAAGCTTCATACGTAGGTTCACTGCTAGATCCCTAAAACAAATAAATAAGTACTCTCACATTAGCAACAATGTTATATCATTTGTCAGTCAAAAATGGTTAAAAGAATCGAACGATCCCCCCTTTCTATCTCTATCTCTGTCTATTTTTGCCTATCTGTTTCTCTGTATCTCTCCGTTTCTCTGTCTCTCTTCCTCTGTCTTTCTATATATCTCTCTCTCTCTCTCTCTCTGTCTCTCTGTCTCTCTATCTCTCTATCTCTCTCCCTCTCTCTCTCTGTCTCATTCTATCTTTTTCTTTCCCACTTTCCATTTTCATGTCTCCTCTGATTAACCATACATTTATTGCATGAGGCACATTGAAATGTCTGTTCGTTCAAGGAATTTTTCAATTTGAAAAAAGGAATTCATGCACAATCCATTGAATTAGAATACTTGGTTTCAATGATCTTACCTCCTATCCATGTCTCTGTACATCCTTTCTGCTTCCTCAAATCTCTTGAAGTATGCAGCTACTTCTGCGCTTCTCATCGTCTCACTCTGCAGGTTTCCAAGACGCTTCACAAACTCAATCCCCTGGAAGTCCCGGCAACGCACAAACGCTTGTTCTGCTACCTTCAGATCTAGAGTCTCCATTGCTTTCTCTGCCAACAGTCGCCTGACAAAGTAAATTAAGATAGAGAGTATAGCATTCTTTGCCAATAGACACTGAACAAAATAATATTAGATACAGAGTATTGCCCTCACTGCCAACAGACGCTTAACAAAAATAACATCAAGATCTTCCTCTAATTCTTATACAAGAACAATGTATATTATTTCTACAGGACACATTCAGGAACATTTCAGTATTTTTTGTTTTACAAATAAACTTCAATAAATTGTGTACTTGCGACTAAAAACTAAAGGGACTTAGTAGTGAATGATAAACCCATACATACCAGAGTCTAGGATGAGGGTTGTCTTCAATGAATTGAGCTGCATCTTCAATCCCAACCTTCTCCAATAGATCACATGTGTCTCGCAGACTCTGATAAATACATAATAATATAATGTTAGATTTGTAGGTCTTCCAATGATGCAATGGTCTATGACCAACAAACATTCAATGATAGAATCAATAAAAGACCTGTATTACAAGATTTGATTAACATGCATACACGAGTAATGTAGGATAATCCTCTCTTTACTCCTTGTATGGTTAGGTTGATTGGTTGGTTCATTCATTCATACTTTATTGAAGAGTTTTGTGATGTAAAACCAATCTAATAGTAGAGTCCTGTCAAACTAGATAACTTTGCAACTTGAAACTTTCCAACTGCTTTTTTCATGGCAAGAAATTTTTGCGCAACGAGACCACTCCCAAACTTTGTGAAAGTCTGTGTTTCTTGAGTGTAGGAGACTTGGGAGTTGTTTCTTGTTGAGTTGACCTACCTTGATATCCAGTTCTACCATACATTCCTTGCCAGGATGTTCACGGTCCTGCATCACTTCATCCAATAGAACACTCGTAATCTGAAGATCCTCAAACTTACAGATGTAACCTGAACTCACTATAGGCTCCTGAAGAAACAAAGAACAAACATTCAGTACAATGTGCTTACTCTATATATCTTGTGATACCTTTAAAGAAAAGAAGCACGGAATACACAATTGTTGACAAAGTGCTGCAAGCCAAGCAGCAATAAGAATTGATCTTTTGTTTCACAGGTAAATTTTTAGAATCCCTTATTCACATAATAGTGAGATTTTCCTAGTGGTAATTTTTATATACCTCGTTGTGCTATGATGTTGGGATTGCCATTTTTCATTGTCACCAGTTTAAAGCCCCACTGCACTACTTGTAGCTACTTGCTCCCTCTATATAGCAAACAATGCCTGAGCGTTGCCTGTTGGTCCCCCATGATCCTCTTTTTCTCATATTAATTGAGAGCGGAGTTGATGAGATAGCCACCTGTCAGTGCCTACGCTGGAAGGTCTAATCCCTCCTGACCAAACTAGTACAGACTGGCTTTAACATAACATTGTGATTATGATTCTTACCTCTGGGTCCAAGTTTCTAAAGATGTACATCCTAGTCTTCTCCATCATCGCAATGAGTTCAGCATTATCCTCCGCCCACTTCATATCCCATACATCCTTCCTCTCAAACTGTAATGGTTGACCTATGATCTCTTGACCTTCAGGATTCACCCACTTGGTGTCAAGGTCAAAGAAGGTCAAGATCCCAGCGATGTCAATGATTGCTAAACGACTACAAAACAAAGGAATCAGATTTGGATAATATCAGTTATCACAAGTACTATATCTTCTATGATTATAGATTGTGGAACTTATGAAACAATCCACCAGTCTTTGCTATGATAAGGTGACAGTGCATTTCAAAAAATTAATTCTATCAGGTACAACTGAACCACTTACTTACACATGAGAAAGACAACTGTTGATGACATGCCTTGTCCAAGGATATATGCACCAAGCAGGTAATTGTAATTTTAAATTTTAAATTAAAATTCAAGTTAATGAGTTCACCATATAAAACAGAGGTCCACCCAGTTTTAAACTAAAAAACGTAAATACCATAAAACTGATATTTCTTATTCACCTTATATTTCCTGAACTTTGAAATGAAGTGTGAGAATGATTTATTTGGATGAACATAAATGGAAAACAAACAAAGAGAGAAGGCTCTCCATCTCTACCTTGAAGTACAGTTAAGTGAGAGGGCATGTGGTCTACAGTTGACCACATGCTTGTTGACCAGTGCTACATGGGGCAGTGAGTAGCGGTGTAGTGTACCAGACTCACGTCCTACAATCAACACCTTGTCAGAGGCCGTTACACAGCAGATTGGATCTCTTGTAGGCTGTCAGAGAAAGAGAACAAGATACAGACACTCATATCATTAATCATTCAAGTTATTACTTTTCTAATGAAATCCATTTTCAATCTGTTTCTCTCTACTTTTTTCAGCTTTTCTTGAAACTACTTACTTTGGTGCCAGATTGCCATTTAGGCTCAGAAACAACATTATACATGAAATATTAACCCTTTGGCAAATCAGCTATACTTAGTTACAGGGTTCCAATACACAATCTACTTTATACATGTAAATCAGCTATACTTAGTTACAGGGTTCCAATACACAATCTACTTTATACATGTAAATCAGCTATACTTAGTTACAGGGTTCCAATACACAATCTACTTTATACATGTAAATCAGCTATACTTAGTTACAGGGTTCCAATACACAATCGACTTTAAATATGTAAAGATGTCATTTCTTTAAATCCACACACCAAAGCAAACATTTTCCACCTACAACATAGATTTATCAAAAATACATAAAATCACAATTTATGTTTGAAGTTATAAGAGCCACAAACTGTGCCAATGAATGTGTACTAGCTACTTACAGCGAATGCCTTGCTAAAGTCCAGTACACCATCACCAGCACCTGAAGGAGTATCATCTACATGATAAACCTTCTCTCTTGAATCCTTCTTACGTCCCATAGCAGTATTCACCTCCATGGCTGTTATCTTCTTAGCAGCTTTAAACTGCCAGATATAGATAGCTTCCTTGGAGGCTGCTATCACATGGGTCTTGGTCACAGCAACGAAGGATGGCTCTGCATGGTAGAAAGAAACCCAAAGAAACATGATACCAAAAAAATCCTTTGTTCTGTCATAGGCTTGCTCCATTTGAATACATCAAATCATTCACAGTTTTAAATGAAACTAAAGTTAATTCATATTTATCAAACCTTATTTTCCATATTGTATTGTAAATAAAGTATAACACTGAAGGTAAACCACAATCCACAAAGGGTGTACATTATCTTCTCTCATATCCAGGACTATGAAAAATCTTAAATGCAATAATAATGTATGTCTTGTTGATTATGGTTATACCAAACCTCAGCATTATTTCATAAAAAAATTGTTACGAGTTGAAAAGACCGACAGCTACTGAATTTGTTACGTTTAATTGGCTGTGAGCAATCACTTCACACTCACCTATATCAATGTACTTAGATTCCAGAGGAGTACCAATGCAGTTGCATAATACCAGTACATACTGTAAACAAAACATACAAACACAAATTGTTTTTATACTGGTTGAATAAATGAAATGAAATGAAATGAAACACTATATCAACTCAAGCCATTCCTCAATATATCACAATGGGTACCTCAGTGTTGAAGGTACATATAAATCACTATAAAATAATTGATGTTTTTCCTGTCACTACAACGTATATAAAAGAAAATTGAGTAGAATGAAAGACCTCACAATGTTTCTAAGAATTTGTAAATTAGGCATGTACGTAGATTCACTCTGTTATAACATAGGATTAAGATTTCAAACAACTTGCATGTTTATATTGCTTTATACTTTTTAATTATATAAAGAGTAGAAGCATATTTAGTCGCACTTAAAACCAGTTGAGGCTGAGGCCGCTGAGCAAGTCAACAGATTCATTCAACATACATCTTCCCATTCCTACTTTTTACCCACCACCAACTCATCTTCATAGTACATTGAGTAATATATCACTCTTGACATAGCAGTCACGCTTAACTGGATTGATTTTATTTTAAAGACATAAGTTGAGAAATGTAGAATAGCTTAACCCTATCTTAACTGGGCTATTTCAGACCAGGTTTTTACTGGGGGGGGGGGGGGGGTCAATTTGACCCCCCCCTAAGATCTCGGCCGTTTCACCGCCGATCGCCGCGAAAATTTGCATGCATGTCAAGTGAAGTGTAAAGAATACTATGGTAATTTCAAATTTTTGAAAAATTCACTCATTTGCATATTTATGCTAATTTATGCAAATAAGGTCATAAAATTCACATTTCTGCCCATAAATCATAGATTATTCATATTTAAGTATTCTTTTTCACTACATATATTTCTTAGACCATTTGGAATAATAATACAACACAAAAAATTGGAAGAGCCAGGTTATTCCTTATGTTATCTCTTGTTTTGATAATTTCTTATGTATTTCATTGTTTTTTTAACTTATGTATTTTATTGTTTTTGTTGTTTTATTTCATTTATAACTACAATTCAACTATTTTGACCCAAAAACAAACATCTAAACTTTAAACAAGACTCAATAACCAATGTTTTATCTATTTTTAGGAAAAATGACTTTTACATATGTTTTGTACACAAATCATGAAAATGAGCGATTTTCGGGCTGACATGCAAAGACAAAAGGTCACGTGACCTTGTAACCGTAGGTCCGATTTTCGAAAAAATTGTTTTAAAAGATGCGTAAGACTCGAAAGTAAAAAGTCGTGAAAGGAAAATTTTATATCTGCCGCGGTTTCGGAGAAGTCGCGAAATTTCTACAGGGGGGGGGGTCAAATTGACCCCCCCCCAGTTAAGAATTGAATTGATCAAATCAGCTTTTAAAATTTACAGTGAAAAGGCAAAAATGAACTTATTTGTAAATTTGATGTGTTTCAGAAATACTTGATCACTTTACCCTCTGTTCACTTTATATGTAAGGAGCAAAACAATGAATAGGGAGGATTGTAATCACTGCAAATTATGATGATAGTAAAAGCAATCATACTCAAATTGATTCCCCCCCCCCCCCCTACAAACCAATACATCAATGAGAAACTTTGTGAACATGGATATGTATACATGGGTTAGAAAAGAGAAAATAAGTAAACTGGTGATGGGAGCAAGATGTGTGTCTTCAGATCTCACGCATGTGTCTTGTAATGATTCTAATGCTTCACAAACAATACAGAATATAAACACGATACCGGTAGAAGAAAAATGGATGGATTAGTTGACAGAAGGATTAGAACAGGGCTTTAATGTGAAATACTGTGACAGAAGGCCTGAGTTTTACAAAAAAAAGGTATGATGACTTCGGCCTCCACTGTCTGAACGGGTTTAAAAGGGAACAAAAGAAATCTCAAGTACAAACCATGACTAATAGAAATTCACATAAGATGGTCATGAAATGCTTACTGGGAAAAGAGCGTAACAAATCAGTGGACAACAGTGTATTGAGAAATTCTGAACACAAATAATATTTCACTTCATTCTATTTCAATTTTTATTTTTTTAATTCCAAAAAAGATTTCACTGCAAGCTGACAAAAACAAATTGAAGTTATTGAACACAACACAAGTTACCTGTACTGGGTCTGAGGGATCCTGTTGCCATGGAAATGAGTGGTTCATGAAATGACATTTGATGATTTTAAGCAATATGCTTTTACTTATACAAAATTCTTTCTCAGCTATACAATCATTGACATCTGTATATTATCATGTAATATCCTCCTCCCCCCCCCCCCTTAAAAAAAAAAAAAAAAAGAGTCATATCAATACATGTAGATGCACACCCATAGACATTCATACTTGCATAAACGCCTTGGTTATATTTGCACTTGTCTCATGTATCTAAATTCAGTGTCAATGCAGACAGATACTACAATATAAAATATATGTAACTTCACTCTTAACAGGATTTATATATTGGGGTTTCACTTTTTGTAATACATGATTTGCAAAAAGTGATATGGAGTATGTTTCAACCCAAAGAGTACATCAAATTTAAGATGGTTAATGTAACTCTTGATATGGCATTGTACTAGTAAAACAACTTATTACATCAAATTTGACAAGAAGTACAAGTTTCTCAAATCCCCAAGCAGATTTTAATACTAGAGCTATACAAGAGCCATCATCATCATCATCATGTCATAGATTTGTGAAATTTCTTGAGACTGGTGATGACAGGAACATGACTAAAATTATCATTACCAAAATACTGAGTAGGTATATGAGTAAAGCTCACCACTTGGCCCATAGTTTCATCAGCTCTTGTAGCTAGCACACAGTGATCTCCATACGCCGTCACAGATAATAGGTTCTTCACATATTTCACATATCTCTGAAAATTCCAAAGAAACAATGATAATGATTTGATAACAAACTTGACTGTTATTTGTGAATTTGCATCATAATAATACACTTGCATCAATAAGCCTTCTTGGTAATAATTACCCTTGTCAATGCACTGAGATGAACACACAGAATGAGTCAGTAGGCTTAAGCATTGATTAATGCCCATCATGACTAACTGTACTCATAAACGCTTATGATATTGAAAGAAACCAAATACATTTACATGGTGTTTATGCATTAGGCGTGCGCCTGTAATCCAGCTAACAGTGGAAGTTACAAACTGATTCAGGCGAGGACGCAGGTTCAAAATTGAGTCAAGTCTTTCAGATGGTGACATTTAAAGGTACTATGTCCCATTTGCAGGCCAAAAAAATGAAAAGATTAAATTCTAACGGCATTTGAAAGATTATACTAATTTAGAACTTCCCTAAAAAAGGTGGGGCTTGAAAATGTCTTCAAGTGGGAAAATAACCACTATTAGTTGTCGAATTGACTTAAGAGTTATAGAGCCAATAAGTAATAGTCTTAATTTTTAGACCATTGTACCAAATGGTCATACGTGCAGCTGCGCAAAGATTCAATCAGTTTAATTTTGGCCATCACAAGAAGTGGGTTATTGATGTAGACAAATGCCAATGTACCTAGCTTTAAAGCTCATTTTATGTATGTTATTACCAAAGAAGAAAAAAAGCCAGTCAGTCACTTATAGTGTCTGACAGTGAAGTCTAGCAAGTAAACAAGTTTCCTTGCATAATTTGAATATAAGGACACCGCTAACGTTTAAATTTCACAGATAGGACATACATGACATATTCATAATTCCTGCAAAGTTCTACAAAATTGAGACGTTTGATTGGAGCAACTCTCTTGTCCCTTTCATACTTACTTCAGAGTTGAGGGTATCCCAGAAGACGACACAGTTCTCCACTCGTTCTGGCTTGGTGAAGGAGTAGACCACAGTACTAGCGCAATAACCCCACTTATAGTCAGGACGAATGTTAGCAAAGTAGATATAGCTGTCAACAGCCAGGGCAATCCGTAGTCCACCTCCTTCCCATGATATGGCAGATAGACCGCTACCTGGCACTTTCAAGGTTCGCATATGCTGAAATACAAAATCACAGTTAACAGTTACTTTCAGTTTATAGAACGTGAATTGAAGTCTTCCTGTACAAGTAGCTTTATGACTGATATAGCCTGAAATACAGAATTCCATGTTGATTTCACTGCAAGGTTTCTCTAAGAAAATATGAAATTAGAAAAGGAATTCATATTTTAATTAAACTGTTGTCACTCTGATAATCATTGTCACTCAATTTTTCATTCACATAGTATCATATACCTCTCCAAACGGATTGTAGAACTGGACGACATTGACATCCTTGTCAGTTTGTGCAGACTTCTGTGAGCCAGCTACAGCCAGGGCTGATCCATTGTAGTTCCACATCACTTTGACGACTGTCATGCCAGTATCAATCAACACTGGGTCTAGAACAAGATGATATTGTACAAATGAAAGTGGTTTGACAGCTACAATAGGAACAAGCCTGAACATCATCACTACATTACCATTGTTTATCTTGACAATGTTTTCAAATCCACATGTCTTTATTACTATTTTGGAAATTTACAATTTAGTTACAATATTTCTCAGTCTTTCTTTTAAAAGAGTTGCTTTACTTTTAGTGAGATGGATAAATAAAGGACCAAAGGAAACTTCAAAATCAACGAGACTGGTCTTCACATTCTCTGGAGTTAAACAAAGGTCTGAAGTGGCACACAGAAAAAAATTCACACAACTCAATAATATCTTTTAAAGACAAATGTTTAACTTACTATCATCAGTCTCATCCCTCATGATCTGTGCTCTACCATTATCATAACAGATAGCTAAGGTAGGACAGCCAGGCTCCACTAAACCATACTTCTTATCATACCAATCCACACCAGCAAGGTGAACAGCTCCAGTCGCATTCGTCAGGCAGTAGGCAGTCAATTTAGACTAAAATAAGAACATTGACAGTTATCATTCAAAGCAATACATGTTACATACCGGTAATCAAATCTTATAATTAGGGGTTAGATCAAGACAAGTAGGTTGCCCTTAATACATTGTAGCCATGGCCTTATTAGGGAAGTACTAAAGCAAGAATTTAACATCTTGCTTGGGTCTGTACTTAACAGATCTAAGTACTTGATATGGGATCACTCTAAAGAGATGGATACTATGGTACATATAATGAGTTTCTTGGAAAATACAGTCAAATCTTTCTATGTGGCTACTTGTCGAAACAAGCAATCTGTCTATAGTAGCCATCTTTAATGCTTTGTTCTAAAATAATATGTTTCTTTTTCTAGCAATGTCTGCAATAGCCACGTTTTCTATTTCCCTGTGTAGTCTGAACAGACAGGTTTTGATTGATATGTCTCTCTAAGTTGTACAATTCCCTGCTTTAAGAAACAAACAAACTCTGTACTCAAATAGTGTTTGAAGACTTACACAGAAGTTTCCTTGGTTGTCATAGATATGTAGCTCTCCATTAGTCATCCCAAAGAGAAGGGTTTTAGAGTCAGGTGACCATTCCACCTGACATAACTGCATTCCTTTCAGTTCCTTACCCCAGATACGGTTACCATCAACAGACCCCACAATCACAGCACCTATAAGAGAGGCAATAGTCAGATGTTATGTCAAAGCTTCACTTGCATCAACTTCCCCTTCCCATAATCATTTCTGCAACCTACAGAAAACTTCACTCTTCTTTCATTACCATTTTCATAATTTCAAGTTAAACCGCAAAGTTTTACAACATGATCTCTACATCTTTAATTTGTATATCCTTCAAATTGTTCAGACTATCAATGCCCCTAACTTGTATAATTGGTCATCACTCCCAGCCTATCCAAGTCTAAATTGGGGTTTTGTGAATAAACTAATTACTGTAAAACACTCAAAGAGATTAGTCCAGCAATCCCAAATAATAACAACATCCTGGAATCCTAGGATATTAATTTACTGTTTAAGAACTGTTTAAATCAGATCTAAAATCAATATAAAGTAAAGAAGAGAGACACCTTTCTGTGTAACAAGATACTACTGACTGAAGTATTCTATAAATCCTGATTAATCATGATAACATACCATCTTCATAGACAATACAGATTCTCTGCCCATCTGATGTCCATGCCATACTCCTCACAACAGACTTGTTTCGATTGTTGATCATCTCCTCAAACCAGCATCCTAAAATCAAACAGAATCAAAATCAAACATAATCAAAGTCTCAAATCACAGAGAGTTTAACGTTCCTGAGTATCTCACATTAAACTTCTTTCCCACAAAAGAATAATGACAACTTAAAAGCACAAACTTGATATAACCAAAAAATACTACAAGATATTCAAATACGAATTATGTAACTAAAGTTGGGATTAATTCAATAATTTTTATTGAAAACTCTCTATTTAATACATCAATCCATGGTTAAATATCACATAATAAATAATTATTTGACTCTGACCGATGCATGTATCAGCTAGGTAATATTTCTAACAAACAATCACGAGACATGAATGTTAAACTCCAGTCACTGGAAAAACCTGCCCTCTAACAACTTTCACAGTACTTTTTTCTGGTTACAGTTTTGATCAACTACTCTCCTCAAGGTACTAATATGGATGGGCAGAATTACCTTTGTAGAACATCCATACGATGATGAGGCCATACTCGTCACTTGATGTCAGCTTTTGATACTGAGAATTCCAGGTGACTACTTGTACAGCACCTACAACATAGAAACAAATCAAGATCACTTGAATTAGACTCTGTGTCTATGTCAATAAACAATATGCTTCATCCTTCTTTCCAAAAACAATTGGGAGAAGCAAATATAAATACATATTGATAAAATTATATAAATGCATGTATTACATATGAAATAACTTTGGGATATTCGCCTTCCTCCAAGGAGTAGTCATCAAGGAGTAGTCATGAAGAGTGAGTGGAGTAGAAGAATGGGACAGGTTCATTAATAAAGCAGGCAGGATAACATTATATCCTCAGAATTCAGAATTTGGCACTGCATTGGACTTCAAAAAAATATATAACTGGTGATCAATGCATGCATGCATACATGTATATTAAACTTCAGGACGTGCATTATTTATTGCATAAGTACATGATAATAAAGTTCTTCTTGGTGGAACATTTGTATGGGTAACTTACTAAAAAAAGACCCTTTATTCTCTGTTTAGAGGCTGAAGGGTATCATCTCCCATTGTCTCACACATGATTATTATAATTTTGTTTTTGTTTTTTAAAGAGGGAAAAAGCTTACCAGCGTGTCCTTCCAGCGTCTGATTCATAGAGAGATTGCTCGGTGCAGCCAAACCTCTCTGCTTTGCATCTTTCCCTATAAGTGCAAAAACATAACAATAATGGATTAGATTTACATCTGTACAGGTTGCAGCTCTAAGTGAGGGACGGATGATGAATTCCAACACACAAAAAATATTGAGACTGTTTTGGGGTATTCTGAGTCAGATATGAACATCACAACCCAGTACAGTGGAACCATATATTGGTGTATATTGATGGTCTATGCTACACAGTGCACACCACAATAAAGTTATTGCATTATAATCACATGCCAAATTTATGATGGTGTGATTTGTTTGATACTTATATGTATTAGGCTTTTCATCCTAAGAAATACTTTATACAAGTTTTAACTTTTTCAAGTTCAAGAAATTTCTTGAAATTTTATTTGGCTTAATGATGCCCTGCAAATGCCTGAAACAACCTTAAATAGACAAACAAAATGTTCGGTGAACATACTAATTATCAATATAAATGGGTTTCAACAAAATGTTATTTTACTCATGAGCAGTTTTCAAGTATTATTTTCAGGACCCATCACCAGCCACGGAAAGCCAAGAACGAGTTATCTAGTTACTACCTGGCTAGGTTAAGATATCAAATCAACGTACCAGCTCCTGAATCCAGTTTGAGAACCTTGAGTAAGCCATTCTCACCACCGCATGCTATGTAACCATGCTCCTGGTTCCAAGACACACATCGCAGTTTGATGTTATTAGGAATCGCAATCTGCAACAAACAATCAACAGGATTACTGATATGTGGGTCATACTCATAGAAAGGTATCTTAAGTTTAAGGTTACAGAAAATTATGTAAATTATCATAACAAACTGAAATTGCACAGATAAAAAAAACTTCTTATTTGAGCTTGCATAACTTTTTAGTAGATACATGCAGTGCAGCCAACTCTGAACAAACATTAACTGATGACTTGTCCTATTTTTTATGAAAATTAACATCATTAACTAAAAAGGTACATGTTCAGGGAAATCCCTAAATTCAGTAAACTCTGTGCATGTGAGTTAGCACACACTAAACTACCGGTAAGGCCATGTAAAATTGATTTCATGTTGATCGTCCCCGCCCGCTTCCTTTTTGGGGGCCGCCTCCTATTTTTTGTTATTTGTTATTTATTTTTTTTGATTTTTTTTTTTTTGAAAGAAAAAAAAACATGAAAAACACTGCTAAAATGGCTCTATTTCTGATTTTAAAAAAAAAAAATTGTCGGCGGCAATCTTGAAAAAAAATAGCCTCGACTGTCAGGGAAAATGTACCGAGCGGCCATTTTGAGCGGCCATTTTGAAATATCAAATATCAAATAACATGGTACACCCTCCTCTTTTTCAAAAAATCCGGACGATCAACATGTAATCAATTTTACATGGCCTAATCACTATTATTGCATCAAATTGGCAACGCAAAAACTGCTATTTTTGCGTACACAATACACAGCATGTATTTTCCGGCAGAACCAACAACGCAAACTCACAGGCTCATGAGATGTCAGTGTTTTTTTATTAATGTAGTCTAGATCTAAATCGCAAGTTAGTTCGATTTCATCGGGAACACATGAAAGGAAAACAAATCGCCATTCAACTTAAGTTGCGCTTAAGTGAAGTAGGGTCTAGGCCCTCTCTCACAAATGATTTCGAAGCCACTCGAGCATTTCAGCCAATGGAAGCGCAAACACTCACTCACTGTACAACGCACTCAATGCGAAAAGTTCTTCGTGCGGGAGAGCTCGAGAGCATGCTAAGATTAAGTAGACTCTACCGGTAATTAAAGTACGGTATATGGCTAGGTGATATCAATGTTGTACATGTATTTCAATAACTAAACCCGTAAGTAAGGCAACTTAGCCCTGTTGTAAGGTATACTAAACTAAGTTAGATCTAGCTCGCGCTCACTAGCTAGCTAGCCATGGCAATCTCTGAGCTCTGCCTGGCCTGGCCTGACGCTATCTCTGAGCCTGACCACCGGGCACCGAGTCCCGAATCGTTGAGGAGTCATGACGACAACTCCCGCTCGCTACAGCAGTGCCATGCCAGTGCCCACGATTTAGCCTACTCAGATATAGATCTACTACGAAAGATTCTTGTTAATACTCTTGAGGAAAAAATACAATCTATCTTGCTCTCACCTTTTTACTAAGATAAACAAACATATTGAATCCAGTTTGCTACAATCATTGAGGATCCATCAATTCTGATTCATCGGTTCGCGATGGCTGGCAAAGTCGTCGCTCCGAGAACTTCAAAATATGCGAGTGTTCAATCAACTTTGACCAGAATCGGAAGTGCTGCAAGCCCAGAGTTGCATGCTGGGATATCGGTCTCTTTCACGTTGCGGCGTACCAAATTTCTCACGATGTAAGTAGCTGCCCAAACAAAATTTGACATTTTGAGAGTTTGTCTGTTTGTATTGAGAATTTGTTAGTTTTTGTATAATTATGAGATAATTTTCTATCGTATAATTCTCATTACAGACCGAGAAAGCCGCAAAATCTGACAAAATGGTGGCCTCAAAGAAGCAGGTAAGGCATTAAATGCGGTTCTCGCAACACATGGAGAGTGTGTGGTGTGTTGTGTGTGTGATTTGAGCTGAAATGAATTGATGCATGTTTACGGGAAGGCATCAATATGAACGTGATGAAGAAATAAACCCAGACCTGGCAGAAGTTGTGTGTTCCGTCAGGTTGTTTATATATCCGGACAGTTCATTTAAAACATCAATAATAATTTGTTGTGTTATCAGTGGTCCGAGAATGAGGATCGTCCGCATAAACAAGGATATCCGCATAAACAGGCAAATTGCGTCGTAAAAAATAAGGTCAAGGACCGTCCACATTTTTGCGGACATTTTTTTTCATCGGCGTTCTGCGGATTTCGGGTTCTCGAAACCACGCGCTGGCGATGCGAAAAAAACAGATTCCCCCCCAGTTCACCGTCTACTTTTATCTGTAAGGGCGCGGCCCTGGTCCGAGAAAAAGGCTCGTCTGCACAAACAAGGATATCCTCATAAATGAGGTCAAATTGCGTCCCAAAAGATGGGGATTGTCCTCATTTTCGCAATGCATTTTTTTCATTGGCGCTGTATGGGTTTTGGCCTTTTGGGAGATGCAAAAAAACAGATTCAGCGTTAAAAAATAACCCCAGTTCACCTTCTACTTGTAATATTTTGTATGGGTCTTCCCGAAGATTTATCGCTCATAATGTGAAAGTCTCTGTACAAAGTCAATGTAAAATGCATCAAGAAAAATCATCCGGAATCCGTCTTTTGCATCAGAAATATGAAACGTCTGCGAAAATGCAGATGATCCTCATCTCGGACGAGTGCCCATACTGGTTATACTTATAGGCCAAATCATTGATATTTACGATGGTTAATGTTTATTTGGTTAATATAGTTAGGGAGTCTGATCGCGCACCCAATATTGTGTGCTAAAACCCTTCCCATAGAGATTGTACGCATCCCTATGTGGTCTACGTGCATTGCGCGACCCTGCAAAATTGGTCAATGATTTTATGAAAAAAAATTGAAATTCAAACCTTTATAACAAATGATCCTGCAGGTGAAACTCAATAAATGAGGTGTCATATATGAAAGAGCAGGTTTTTCTCCATATTCCCCATAGGGGGCCACCCCCAGAATTCTAAAAATATCTTTGTCAAAACAGCGATTGAAAATGTTGTTTGCATCCTAGCTCCAAAATTTGCCACTTTCCTGAGCTGCCGCCCCGCGGCTTAAGCAGGACTAGACCTAAGGATAATATCCAGATGCTTTTTTTTTTCGCTAGCCCCAAGGGATCATTTGTTTTAACAGTTTGAAAATACCCTTCCCACATTTTTGGAATCGGCTAATTAGGGAGGCGTGAGCTCCGCTCAGTCCAAACCATGGTTACATCGCGTAACATCTGCGCGTATAGTGAATGAAAGTATGGATAGCCGTTCGCGCCATAAACCCGGAAGTGAATACACGTTATAGTCAATGGCAATATCGCGGAGACGACGTGCACGTTGTCTCCGCGATATTGCCATTGACTACAACGTGTATTCACTTCCGGGTTCTATGGCGCGAACGGCCACCCATACTAGTCAATGGCACATATCGCGGAGACAGCGTGGCTCAAGCTGCAAGTCGCGCATTGGCTTAGCAACATGCGTACGATATGCATACGCTTGCATATCACGCGATACAGCTGTTTGTCTGAATTTAGCAAAACAACATCACTCTCCTGAGTTCTCCTGAGAACTATATGCCAAGAAAGATAACAAACAGTCCTTTTCAGGACTACACTCCTCCAAGAAAGATTACCGAGTCAGAGTCCTGTTCAGGACTCCTCATACCTCTCTCTCTCTCACACACATGGTGCAACCGCAAACCTACTGTATATCTACATCACCATGCAAGCCAACACTTACAAGCAGCATCTAACATCACTCTGCGTGGACGTCTTTTCGTCGATTTTGACCAAAATGATATGAATATACCAGCGTTTTGGAGGGGCTGTATCTTTTGATAGAAACATCGCTGAGACTTGAAATTTGAAATGTATTATTCTGATTACATTTTTTATTCAAATATCAAACAAAAATGGTGAAAAACGATCCCAAATTGAAAATTGAAAAATCGTTCAGACACCCTAATATAGTGACTTTCAGCTAATCTGCCCATGTTCTTGAAAATACTGCACTCGATGAGATCGGCAATCACACACGAACTGTATTGCAAAACTTCCCTCACTAAGCTTTATGATGTACTTCAGTCTCTGTATGAATTAAAGGCGATTGGTAGAGCCCGACACAGTCTCGGCGGAACAACCGTCGATATCAAAAACAGAATCTTTCAGTCTGCCAAAATTCTTGACAAAGTCTTCCAAATAGGATTAGGAAAAAACCCTTCCATAACCATAATGTCTTTACTGTATACAGTCTACTAATGAAGACAATGTTTCTGAGCAGGGAAATTGTGTTTGGTTGATATCAAGTTTGTATTGTATGATTGATTGCAATCAAGGGGGTGTCTGGGTGCTCTCTCCATCTCAGAGTTGTTTTTTCCAAAAGTGTAAATCACATTGGATATTTATATTACATGTTTAATGTTGTAGTCGTGTTGATGTGATATGTTTCATATTGTGTTTTTATCCAATGCATTAAAATGACAAATAAAGAGGATCTTGGACCTTGGCAAAAACAAGAATAGAAAGTGTATTTGAAATGGTCAGATTAGCTACGAATTGGCCTGTACATAATGTCTCACAAGTTGTATAGAAGATATTTTCAAGTGATACAATTCTATAGAGTTTTCATGCTTCATTTGGTTATATTTGTTTTGTTTTTAAAGAAAAAGCAGATGGAAAGCATCAACACTCGCCTCCAACTGGTGATGAAAAGTGGCAAATACAATCTTGGCTACAAGCAGACATTGAAGGCTCTCCGCAATGGCAAGGCAAAGCTGGTCATTCTTGCCAACAACACACCCCCACTTAGGTAAGAAATTGGCCTCTGATGAACTCCAAGAAACTAAATGGAATCTCCCTCTTATCATTTTACTTGGCCTCAAGCTACATAACTCTGAATAATTTTATTAGTATTTCTGTAGTTATAGTCTTTTATTTCATAGATACTTCTCTCTTTTCCTTTATATACCTTAGCCCAAATTATCTTTTTTTTTTGTCTCAAAAGCTTATTCCTCACCTTCCTCAGCATGTTCATTTTTGGTGTAAAATTGTAAAATCAGCAGTCCCTGGAAGAAAAAAACATCTCATATAGGCCATTCATTTTGGTTAGCCGCTATGCACATGATGTTCTCTGTTTTTACGTACAAAACAAAAGTGTTGCTACAGATATATGCTGATTAGAATGATGATGAAAAGGTTTTTCAAGGTACATTTTATCAAGAATGAAAATTATGGTACAATAACAGTCTTTTGGCAAAACCTGAAAGTATTTTAAGTGTGTATATATGTGAAACTCACTTTCTTCAAATGTTTCTTCATTTGTGATAACTTTAGGAAAAGTGAAGTAGAATACTACGCTATGTTGGCTAAGACTGGTGTCCATCACTACAGCGGTAACAACATTGAACTTGGAACAGCCTGCGGAAAGTACTTCAGGGTGTGCACACTCTGCATCACAGACCCTGGTATGTATTAACCTTAATGAACAGCACAAGATCATTCTGAAGTAGTACTATAGCTCGTATCTTAATTAAATTCATACTGGCTTGACTTGACGTTCTTAACTGTGTGTGACACCCGTTTAGACCCAAATGCAAATCAGGTCAAATCATTTATCAGAGGACTACAGCTCTTGATATGTTTTGGATTAAAGCTATCAGATTGTATTTTTCACCAAAGGAAATAATTTCTTACACCTGTGCCCTAAATATAATGTGTGACACATGCTCCAACTACAATTGTTCTACATCCAAATATCCTTTTACTGCAATTACTGTAAATGGGCTTTTTAAGTTAAAATAAATAAATTCCAGGGTTTCTGTGCCTCCAAAAGCTCTGATTCCAGTCAACTTTATGTAGAGAATGTTTCCAGTTTTTATTTTTGTTTTGTTGTTTCATCTCGCCCTCTCCAGGTGACAGTGACATCATCCGCAGCATGCCATCAGAGCAGGCCTCGTAAGGTCAAGGTCGGGGGTCAGTTCTTGGGGTCAAATAAATCATATTGTCTCATGTGTAGATAACACAAGTCTCAAGCTCATTCGTTTATTGTGTCATTCTTGTTACAAGTCCTGTATGGTGGTTCTCTATATCAAACAAAACATGAAATTGTAAATTTATTTTAGAATATAGTTGAGTATCGCGAGGATACAACTGGAAGATAGTAAAATGTGATTTGATGGTAGTGAGGAAAGAAGAGAAAAAGATAAGTTGCATGTGATTTGATGGTACATGTAGTGTGGATAGGAGAGAAAGTAGAATGTGGTTTGATGGTAGTGAGGATAGAAGAGAAAAAGATAGTAGAATGTGGCTTAATGGTAGGGAGGATAGGAGAGAAAAAGATAGTAGAATGTGGTTTGATGGTAGTAAGAATAGGAGCGGAAAGGATAGCAGAATGAGGTTTGATGGTAGTGAGGATGGAAGAGAGAAAAAGATAGTAGAATGTGGTTTGATGGTAGTGAGGATAGAAGAGAGAAAAGATAGTAGAGTGTGGTTTGATGGTAGTGAGGATAGAAGAGAAAAGATAGTAGAGTGTGGTTTGATAGTAGTGAGGATAGGAGAGAGAAAAGATAGAGTGTGGTTTGATGGTAGTGAGGATAGAAAAGAAAAATATAGTAGAATGTGGTTTGATGGTAGTGAGGATAGGAGAGAGAAAAGATAGTAGAATGTGGTTTGATAGTAGTGAGGATAAGAGAGAGAAAAGATAGCAGAATGTGATTTGATGGTAGTGAGGATAGAAGAGAAAAAGATAGTAGAATGTGGTTTGATGGTAGTGAGGATAGGAGAGAGAAAAGATAGTAGAATGTGGTTTGATGGTAGTGAGGATAGGAGAGAGAAAAGATAGTAGAATGTGGTTTGATGGTAGTGAGGATAGAAGAGAGAAAAGATAGTAGAATGTGGTTTGATGGTAGTGAGGATAGGAGAGAGAAAAGATAGTAGAATGTGATTTGATGGTAGTGAGGATAGGAGAGAAATGGAAAGTAGAATTTGATTTGATAGTAGTGAGGATAGGAGAGAAAAGGATAGTGGAATATGCTTTAATGGTGTATGAGGACCTAAGGTGAATAGACGGTGATATATTAGAAAAGTGGTTTTATAGTTGGTGTTGATTACAAAGAAATATGTTTCACAATTATTTATAAATCACTGCAACTGCAGTAGCTCTAAATACAAACTACCAATGGCGTGCACCATTATTGAACAAATTCTGGTAATGGATCAATCAATGTATAAGGCTGTAAAGATTTATCAATTCAAGAGAAACTGTTTTCATTGATAACGACCATCTTATCATGTTAGAGATGTGCAAACCTTGGTTTTAGTACAACGCATGTAAAAAATGTCTCTGTTAAAAATTTGTTGTAAGACCTGCTCCAGTAACAATTGCTCTGCGGTCGCTATCCTACAATTAAAGCAATTTCTCCAATTCAACCCTGGACCAAACACCATAAACCTAACCTAAAACCACAAACTAAACCTTAAAGCCCCACTGCACTACTCGTAGCTACTTGCGCCCTCTATATAGCAAACAATGCCTAATCAGTGCCTGTTGGTCCCCCTTGATCCCCTTTTTCTCATGTAAATTGAGAGCTGATTTGATGAGATAACCACCTGTCAGTGACCTTGCAGGGAGGTCTAATCCACCCTGGCCAAACTATTGCAGACTGGCTTTAAACCACATAGCAACCCTGACTGTAATACAATTTCTGTGAAGAAATAAAGCCCAGACAAATTGTCACCACATGATACCTACAAATGAGATTCACTGAAAGCACGACTCAATTCACATATAATAAGAGAAGGCATGTTACACACATTTGTCCAGAACGTTTGCTCAATTACCACATCTCTCTGCACATTACTTGGCAACAGTATTTTTCTCTAAACTTGTTAGGCAAATAATTTATTTGTATTTTTGAAAGTTCAATGTATGTTTTATCATGATTATCTGAGAATATATTTTCTGTTGATTTCTGTCACTACCAGAACTTCAGATGACGTGGCTATACATTTCTATAATCATCACACATGTATATTCATCCAATAAAATAAACACAAACTTTCTATATGAAATGCATTGTACATTTATTCATCATCATTTCACACACTGATTGCACCATTCATTGTTCAAAATGTATTCTTTAAAATGTAGATGAATATCAAACCATACTTGATCAGGAAGAAAATAGATGATATAAGGGTTATATAAAGATCACTTTTTCATAAAGATATATGGCAACTCGTTTATTTGTGTGTCTATGATGGCACAACTTGATTCTTTTTTATTTCTATATCCCTGCATCTTTTCCTCTTGCCTTTGCACAAATTGCATGAATTGAGTTATCTTGTGCTTTGTCCATTTGCATATACTCAAGCAAATCACTTCTTCTATAACATTTCAGGAATACTTCTGATGATTTTGTATAACTGCAGGTATACAAAAATATCTTTCTATCTAGGTATTTTCACATCTCCCCTGTACGCAGCAACCTATGATAACCATCACCCAGTGATCTGCCCTTTTTTCTATTTTTGGTTATACTATTACCAAATCTGTTTCTAAAATAAAGATAAACAATTTCAAGAAAACAGCGTAACATTTCTTATCTTGAGATAATTACACAAAAGATGATGCAACTGTTGCATTGTGGGGGCAGCCCTTGGCCAGAATACTACATGTGTATACAAAAGGTAGAGGGCCTCGGTTCAGCATAGACTCTATTTGAAAGATGGGACTGAAAAGCAGCGATGATTCTAGTGGTATTTGCTAGAACATGTCAGAACATGATAAATACTGAATATTAGAAATAATGGTCAATCCCAAAACTACACATACCAGGGGCAAGTTTCTTGAAAGCATCACAAGTCTTAGTCAGGAATAACCGATGTGAAGTTTATAAGGCAATTTTCTATGAGGTGTCCAAGAACTTAGACTCATGATGGTTTTGTTAAACTTGCCCTAGGTTTTTAATTTCCCAAATATCATAACCCTTAGTGCCAAAGGATATTCTACAAATTACATACAACATACAGGGTTGCATTACAAGGAAGCATATGAAAGGCAGTAACAATTTTTTAATGCTTAAATTAATCAATGCAAATCAAAAAATGGGTTTCAAATGATCAAAACAGAAATGAGAAATAAACTAACAAAGAGTACTATGGGCTTTATCTGATGATTAAGAGTGAAACTGCTGCATCACTTGAAATGAGAAACCTTGCAAATGGAATAGTATATTTGTGTAATGTCAATCTCTCACTAACGATTGCAGCACTCATTTAGATCATCTTCAAATTTCAGCTTGGCTCCCTCTGTTATTGTACGAGGTACTGAATGTGACCGCACCCTCTGAATCTGGTCTGCTGGTTCATCCTTTGGGTGGCAGCAGAGCATGGGAGATCTTCTCATAGACAACGAATGTAATACAGCATGCAGGAGTCACTCTCAAGAGGTTTGGCATCAGTCCCTTGTAAAAACCTTTCCATCCTTCACCTCTGTAACACAACACATACAAGAAAAGATGACATGAATGTGCTGCTTTCCTGTCGTAGTACCCATACATTATTACAGATAATCAATACATGTTTTATTTATTCATAAGAGGCTACGTCCAAGATATTTGATTATTTTATGTCCCGTATGGTACTCATATGGTACCAAGAAGACAGAAATATATGTATGAAAATTAAAATGACATATTTGATTTTCTTTGTTATTTGGTTAAACCTAAGACATGGGAGTGCTACAACCTGATATAACCATTAGGTATACCAGAAATCGTGATGATGTCACTTATATATGAGACAAAATACATCAGACTTGCTCTACAACAAAAATAAAGGTTAAAAAGGAAATGCCACATCATCAATCTGCCAATTTGACTCTATCATATAGTGATCTTCATAGTTGTCTATATTAGGCTTGAGTCGGTACGGTCGATCACACCGGGACCCGACCGTTGCCGTCGGGTCCCCGGTTTCCTTTTTTGAGAACCGACGCTCCGAAAAAAATAATGAAATATGTAAGAAATTGCAGTTTTGCACACCACTAAAATCATTCCACCTTAAAACTTAAGTATTTAATTGTTACCAATCATATTCTAGCTCATCCTGAATCAATCCGAACTGCTGATATAAATATGGGTTGCAAAGCAGTTCGCCCCATGGGGTTGTTGTTGCCAGCTGCTATAGCTAGCTACTGTACTGGCCGGGTCTCTCGGCAGGATTAATAAATCAGGTTGAAAGAAACATTAATGTTTGAATAATAAAACGGCTTTCTAAAAAGTACTTCTTTACAACATACCGATCGAATAATTTTTAAAAGACAAAATGGATATTATTTCTTTGATTTTGAACACCGCATGCTTCTTTTAAAAGCTGAAAATTACTTGGTAATCACAAGAATTTTCGATACGGATAGCTGTTGCAAGGCAAGTTCAGACTAGTCTCGGAAAAATGCGCAGTGCTCCTCGTAGTTAGCTGTAATGCGTGCCAGAACGAACCCAAACAAAGACGTGATCGTAACGAGAAAAAATCATTAAAAACTACGAGAGCACAATTGGAAAGACAACTTCTCAAAATTATCGTAAGCAGATACATAACTTGGAGGAATAATACAATAGATGTCCAAGAAAAGCCACAGAAATAGTGATATCTAAGGAGTTACTATAGGTACAATCATTATCGGAAATTGCTGATATGTCCGAATTACACGTTATTTGGTTTCTAGCCTTGTGTTCTAACACGAGGCTAGAAACCAAATAACGCCCTCTACGGTAAAAAGCAGTATAACAAAGGATTCGAGTATTTGCAGCAAGCCCCTTGCGATAAAAATGTACCCAGTTACTCCTCGATTATCATAATTTCTTTGGCATTTCTTGGGCGATTATTGAATTCTTTGTACAAGTTATTTATCTGATTATCGTAATTTTGAGCAGTAGTTGTCTTTCCAATTGTGCTCTCGTAGTTTTTAATGATTTTTTTCTCGTTACGATCACGTCTTTGTTTGGGTTTGTTCTGGCACGCATTACAGCTAACTACGAGGAGCACTGCGCATTTTTCCGAGACTAGTCTGAACTTGACTTGCAACAGCTATCCGTATCGAAACTTCTTGTGATTACCAAGTAATTTTCAGCTTTTAAAAGAAGCATGCGGTGTTCAAAATCAAAGAAATAATATCTATTTTGTTTTTAAAAATTATTCGATCGGTATGTTGTAAAGGAGTACTTTTTAGAAAGCCGTTTTATTATTCAAACATTAATGTTTTTTGACCCGATTTATTCAACCTGCATGAATCAAAATGGCGACTCGATTGTTGACTTTCTATTTTTGCTCCAGTTTTTTTACTTTTAGAGGCACGATAATGGCACTAAACATTGCCAATCATGGATAAAAATAATGTCAAATGGAAGAATATACCGATCTGTGCCGAGGTATGCATGTGTTGATTTATTTGACTGATAAAAAAGGTCACTTTTAAGGGACATACTGATGATATGCGCTTTTTATAGAGGCAAGTGACAAATCCTGCGAGCTGATTTCGGGACACCGGGTCCCAATCGGTGCAAGGCCGTCTGGACCCGGTTTATGAAAATCCCGACATGACTCAGGCCTAGTCTATATAATTGTACACCTCAATTAGAATAAACAAGGTATGGTATGAATATTTGATACATTAAAATGGGACAAATGCCATAAAACATATATTGACAGAGTAATAATAATAATAGCATAATGTTTTTAAATCCACCAATTCAACTCAGAATGGGTCCAAAGTGCTTAACAAGCAATTAAAATGTACATATTGAAACAGAGAGCAGCAAGTATGGTACCTGTGTGTAATCTTAATTGTGTTGATGACTCCTTGGTACTGTGCATGTTGATCCTGTAACCTGGATCGTACTACTTGGTAGGGGTAAGTTGTTAATACGGCAAACATCTTGGATAATGCTGCAAAGGTGATGTATTCTAAAGCACCCTGGAGAGAAGGAAAGAACGATGGTTTCATATTTACACTTTAAATTTATCTATACCATATCCATAATAAGAGTTTAATTCCAAAAGGAGCTAAATCCATTTTTGTAACTTAAGAGAAAAAAGAAATTGTTAACCAGACTTCGTACAGGCTTCTATGCAAAAGTGATATAAGAAGGTGCATTTTATCATAATTGCTCCTAAAATGTAGGTAAATACTCTTGTTGAAAGACGGGTACTTAAGTAAACAAAGTTCTGGTATCAATAACTCAATTTTCACCAAAAGTGGATTTAGCTCCTTTTGGAATTAAACTCTTTATTTATGATGATGATTATTTCATACAAAGTTTTGCAAACTACATGAAAACAAACATTGAATTGAATATCTGGTAACACCCCTAAGAAATGGTGCCTGAAAATAAAGGAGCTGAAGTTTACCCTTCAGGCAACCATAAGTCCAAACTATGACGCAAATTTATTTTAGTGTCAAATCTTGGATAATAATTAGCTGTTACAACTCCATGCAAATTGGCAAGAGCAGCAGATTTTCTTTTAAGTGGATACTAGGCTTGAGTCGGTACGGTCGATCACACCGGGACCCGACCGTTGCCGTCGGGTCCCGGTTTCGTTTTTTGAGAACCGACGCTCCGAAAAAAATAATGAAATATGTAAGAAATTGCAGTTTTGCACACCACTAAAATCATTCCACCTTGAAACTTAAGTATTTAATTGTTACCAATCATATTCTAGCTCATCCTGAATCAATCCGAACTGCTGATATAAATATGGGTTGCAAATTAAAGCAGTTCGCCCCATGGGGTTGTTGTTGCCAGCTGCTAGCTAGCTACTGTACTGGCCGGGTCTCTCGGCAGGATTAATAAATCAGGTTGAAAGAAACATTAATGTTTGAATAATAAAACGGCTTTCTAAAAAGTACTTTTTTACAACATACCGATCGGATAATTTTTAAAAGACAAAATGGATATTATTTCTTTGATTTTGAACACCGCCTGCTTCTTTTAAAAGCTGAAAATTACTTGGTAATCACAAGAAGTTTCGATACGGATAGCTGTTGCAAGGCAAGTTCAGACTAGTCTCGGAAAAATGCGCAGTGCTCCTCGTAGTTAGCTGTAATCCGTGCCAGAACGAACCCAAACAAAGACGTGATCGTAACGAGAACAAATCATTAAAAACTACGGGAGCACAATTGGAAAGACAACTACTCAAAATTATCGTAAGCAGATACATAACTTGGAGGAATAATACAATAGTTGTCCAAGAAAAGCCGCAGAAATAGTGATATTTAAGGAGTTACTATAGGTACAATCATTATCGGAATGGGCCTGCTGATATGTCCGAATTACACGTTATTTGGTTTCTAGCCTCGTGTTCTAACACGAGGCTAGAAACCAAATAACGCCCTCTACGGTAAAAAGCAGTATAACAAAGGATTCGAGTATTTGCAGCAAGCCCCTTGCGATAAAAATGTACCCAGTTACTCCTCGATTATCGCAATTTCTTTGGCATTTCTTGGGCGATTATTGAATTCTTTGTCCAAGTTATTTATCTGATTATCGTAATTTTGAGCAGTAGTTGTCTTTCCAATTGTGCTCTCGTAGTTTTTAATGATTTTTTTCTCGTTACGATCACGTCTTTGTTTGGGTTCGTTCTGGCACGCATTACAGCTAACAATTAGGAGCACTGCGCATTTTTCCGAGACTAGTCTGAACTTGCCTTGCAACAGCTATCCGTATCGAAACTTCTTGTGATTACCAAGTAATTTTCAGCTTTTAAAAGAAGCATGCGGTGTTCAAAATCAAAGAAAAAATATCTATTTTGTTTTTAAAAATTATTCGATCGGTATGTTGTTAAGGAGTACTTTTTAGAAAGCTGTTTTATTATTCAAACATAATGTTTTTTGACCCGATTTATTCAACCTGCATGAATCAAAATGGCGGCTAGATCGTTGTCTTTCTATTTTTGCTCCAGTTTTTTTACTTTTAGAGGCACGATAATGGAACTAAACATCGCCAATCATGGATAAAAAATAATGTCAAATGGAAGAATATACCGATCTGTGCCGAGGTATGCATGTGTTGATTTATTTGACTGATAAAAAAGGTCACTTTTAAGGGACATACTGATGATATGCGCTTTTTATAGAGGCAAGTGACAAATCCTGCGAGCTGATTTCGGGACACCGGGTCCCGATCGGTGCAAGGCCGTCGGGACCCGGTTTATGAAAATCCCGACATGACTCAGGCCTAGTGGATACAATGGTACACTCTCTTTTTATATCAAAGAGTTGTTACATAGTCTCAATGATAGTTTAATAAATGAATTTTTTAGTCAAATCAAACTTATGACTAGTTCAGCAAGTTATACAAACATATATTTTCATTAGGGCTGGGACGAGTAGTCGAATGCTCAAGTACCCGCACTGTTGACAACTACTCGAGTACGATTTCTCGTACTCAAATATTCCCATATTTCCCAACTCAAGCACTGTCAAACTCACCACTCAGAATTTTGGGACCAAATGTCCGGATTTCTGTTTGGACTTGGAGGAAAATGGATTATTCTGCCATCTTTGGTTTTTAAAACAGCATTGTTTACTGTTATTATTATTATTAAATCAGCGCCTTCAACTGCAACTCGGAAGTATAATTGCATGCGTTTTCGGCATTTGCTCCAGTGGTATGGTGGTGGCAAAAAAAAAAAAAAAAATTAAAAAATTAAAAAAAAAAAAAAAAACATGGCGTCCGAATATTCGAGTATTCGCTTGTAAGCCTGGGAGTGTATTCGGGTACCTCATTACACTGTTGTGCACAGCCTTAATTTGCATCATATAATTCATTTGAATGAACATTAATAACCAGCATATAAGGTAAGGTAAGGTATTTATTCATCAACATATCGCAGCCAATGGCTGAATTGCATGCATGATTTACAGATATAAAAATGTGATGTAGTATATGAATTAGTATGGTGTTAGATGGAAAGCTTACCAGTTGTCCATTTGATGGGAGATTCATGTAACTATTATAAGATTTCTTGAGCTCCTCGTAGGCCATAAACTGCAATGCCCCATGGGATACACCAAACAGCCCTGGAACGAGACCCTACAAGTTTGAAAGTAAAGTGGCAACCAAAAGAATATGTTATGAACTCAAAGCAACATAATTATTTATCAAATAATAATGTAAGCCCATCTTCACCAATGGGGATGGGGTCATTTTCTTACAGATTTTTCTTACTAGGCCCATTAACAAAACAGTACTAACATTGTAATATCACAAATATTTATTGTCAAATATTCAGTCATCACAAAACAATAGTTCACGATGAGGAAAATATATTTACTTGACATCCCACAAGAATTTCTGTACATAGTATGCAACTACTAGCAGTTAATTTGCAATAGAATAGTGTCTTGTACAATGCAGACACAAAGACGTTGTTTGGACTCACCTTATACAGTCCTCGGAGTCCCTCATACCTATAGATCTTGTACAAGGCATCTAACATCCCTCGGTATCTTCTCCCTGAACGACCTGTATCTAACTTCTTGTCAATACCATCGTACTGAAGACAAAGACGAGTTTTCACAACCCAGATAGGGTTCGTTATGAAGAGAGTCATCACACCTGTAGAAAAACAAGGAAATCATTAGATGAGCTTCAGAGAAATGCATAGTCTGATTGTAATAGTGGTGTAGCATTGCAACTAATCTCACTTGGCACACTCAAAAGTGGCAGTGAGATCTGGGAAGGGACAACATTTGGTCATATTCATCCTCTTTATTTCTATTACTTTAAAAAATATCTCATTTGAAACAGCTATTGTGTTTACCTAAAATGATACAGAACATTCTAGTGAAATTAATTGCCAATGTCTTTTTCATAATACTAGAACTCCAATTCATAAACCCCCGACCAAAATATACTGGTCAAGATAGAAATCTAGATTCATCTTGGTGGATAAGCAGGCCTGTGTAGGATTGATTTCTATAATATCCTATTTGATTCATATTCCTAGCCAGATAAATACATTTGATTCTCCTTTTTCACAGAAGATATACAAATTATATAAATTGCAATATCATTGTGAATTCTCATTTAAAGAAAGACTATAATAACACATCAATGTTATTATGGGAGCCAAGAGATATGAATTTAAAGAGATTTTAAAATCACCTGATTGTGCAGCAGCTAACATATGATGACCAGCACCTAGTGGTGTAGATGTATCTGCCTGCATGTAAGTCTTTATTGCATTGTAACTGCAGACAAACAAAAACAAAGATAAAACAGATTAAAAATTAATAAAATGCAGATGGAATGCAAAGAAACAACACCATTCATCACAAGCCAAGAATCTTGTTAAAACGCTGCAAGACTGAGCAATCACATGTCTATCTAATCCAATGAATTGGCATTCTGTTTAATCTTGCAAACACAAATGTGAACCTGGATCTTTCCACAATCATTAAATCTGTACAAGTCCTTCTGTCATGACTACAAGTGTACAGCACACCTCTCAAATTGGTTGCTATCTATCTAACTGTATTCTACAACAATGGGAATAGAACAATTTGATCCCTGCACACAAATACATTTCTATCTCATTCTAAGCTCCTTTACTCTTACAGCAAAGTTGTGGACATATGAATTATTATGAACAATTACACAGAAACATCCGTCAATAGATTAGCTTTCAAGGCAAAACAGCAAAAATGTGCTTAAAGAAATTTTGCCCAAAATTTGAAGGCAAAATTTCATTTAAATTGTATCATATCGTGAAAGATGATGTGTTGTTTTTTTTGAAAATCCTTGCAGAAATTTTTCTTTAATAACATCTTCTTTCACGTTATGATACAATTTAAGTGAAATTTTGCCATCACATTTTTGGGGCTCCCAACTCTTTAGAGGGGCTTTAAACTACATATTATTTAAAACCCAATATCTACAAGATAAACTCACAAAAAGAAGTAGAATCCCCAAGATGCCCCAGCACCCCACACGTTGGGTATTACCCCTTGATAGAGGCCTCTGTAACCTCTCTGTGTGACAATGCTCCTACACGCATGGATCAGTCCATTGTATGTGGGTCGTGCTTGGTTACCATCATTCACTGTAAAAACGACATTAGACATACCGTAAATATGGGTTTATTGAATCTGAATCTAGATCTGAAGGACTCTGAATGTCTTCTTTATCAGATCTTCCTCATACATTCATTTTCTCTAATTATTAAGCTTTTATTCAAGCGACACAGATGCCAGAGTTGTCTCTCCTTCTAAAAGTCCATAATACATATTGCATACCGTAATCCCATCAATACTAAATTTGGTGGGGGAGGTGGTAATGTGGAAATACAAATTTATTGAGAGTGG